>BQNB010141163.1:0-17307 GCA_026074375.1 Tanacetum coccineum
ATACCCGATTTGACTATTTTTACAAAAATGACGATATCTCACTCATCCGGAGGAGATACGACCCTATCTAAAGAACCACATATACTTAAGACATATGCCCACATCCATATTGGATTTCTCAGGTGCTTTATGACACGAAAATAATTCACAATCAACCCCACAACCTGCTGGTTACAAACTGCCATAAAATCCATTTCAAAATCCAACCAAACACCATTTTAATTTCTTCAAATGCCAATACAAAGCCATACCCAATGACTTAACACTCTTTCAAACACAAAAACTCATAGATTTCTAGAATCAAACATTTCATGACTTGCTAAGTAGAGGTCGATACGAGAGTATCAGAACACAACTCTAACTTTATTTGAAAGTTCCAAAAATAGCCGTTTCTAAACGACATGTTACGCGAGAATAAGTTAATAGTCGTTTTCCAAAACAATGAGGGTTTATGGGATGACATATGAAAGTCACACTCCCATCAACTAAAAAATTTCAAAATAACAGGTTACGAAACAACATATGCGATTCAAAAGCAATGGGAAAGTATTCGGACTCGGAGTCAAACTTTATAAAAAAAATTTAAGTGGGATCGAAAACTAAGTCGAGTCCCGACATCAAAAGATAACAAAGTTAATCGCGAGAAAGTTTTCAAAGATATCAATAACAACGATGTGTTTCAACATGTATCAAAATACTTTTATCATATCGCCTCAAAATGTTTAAAGAAAGTAAACTCTTTACTCAAGAAAGCTAATATCCCGATATCTTACTGCACACCATAGAACGATGCCTATAGTATATAAAATACCATAAATAATCATTACTTTATACCAATTGTCACCCACTTTTACGCGGACGATAATCGGTACGCGGGAACGTGCTGGGGTTAATGGCCGCTGCGGACGGGGGACGCGTGTGACGGCTGTGGCGGCTGGGGGCGGTAACCGGCTCCCCTTTTGGGGGCTGACGGGGGAGGACGCGCCAGCCAGGGGCGTCAGAATGGGGAAAAGCGCGCGTAACCGGAGGGAGGATAATTGTCGGGTGCGGCGGTTCAGTCTGGGATGCGGGGCGTACGGGCTGTGCGTGGGGGTCGGTCTGCGCGGATGACGGTGACTGCGGGAGGCGGGGGCGTTGGGGTTGACTACGTTTGCCTGCTGAAGCTGGCGGGGGAAGGGGGAGGGTCGGGGAGATGGCGGAACTCTACGGTGTTGGGAAGGGGGGGGAGCGGTGACGGAGGGGGGCGGGGGCGGGGGGACGGGGTGACGGAAGGGCGACGGGCGAACGGAGGTGGGTTGCAGTGGGGAGCGGGCGGTGTAGCGGGCCGGACCGAAAAGTGGCTCGGGTGAGGGGCACGGAACGAGAAAGTGCGCGGTGTCGTGGATGTACATGATGGCGGGGCGCGCAAACAGGCCGATGACCTGGGAACGCACAGTGGAACGCAGGCCGCCACGGGAAGCGGGGCGCTCTGGTGTGCGTGAGAACGATGCCAGAGTGCGCGAGGGCGCAAAAGAGGGAACCGAGGGGAGAAACAGGAGAGTGTATCGAGCGGGGGTGGTAACGGGAGCCGGCTGGGTTACGAGAGGGCGGGTGTGGGGGGGCGTTGGGACAGGCACGTAGGGTGGGGGCCGGCCCAGGAGGACGGGCGCGGGGCCGGCGAGATTGGCACGGGTGGACGAGAGGCCGAACCGGCCCGGACAAGCCCACGCAGGGGGGCCCGGCGGCGGGCGGACGAGCTGGGGGGCGAGGGGGTGAACAAGGGGGGGACTGATACGCGGTCCTGGAGCGGCAGACAGGCTGCATTTCGTCAGCGGGGCGAAGTTATGGGGATGAAGGGGGATAAGGAGGGGGACGAGCGAAATGCAAGGAGGGAGGGAGTGTGAGTCGTAACGGGGGGGTCGGGCGCGCGGGGCGTGTGGCAACGGCGCGGTGACTGCGAGGCAAAATTCGTACGGACGGGCGACGGAAGGCAGACGGGGGGGTAGAGCGCCGGGGGGGGAGGAGGCCGGTGTTAGGGTGGCTGGGTGCTGATGGAGAAGGGAGGTGGGGGGCATGGGCGTTAGCAGCTCGGATCGAGGCGGCGGTGACAGCAAATGCGACCGGGGGGGCGGCGGACTGCTGCCGTGGGGCACGCGGACGGGGGGCGAGTACGCGGGGGGCGGTGCGGGGGTTGGGGCGGTTGTCGGGCATTTGGGTTTTGAGGCAGAGCGGAGGGGCCCAGGTATTACGTAAAGACGGGGGGTTGACTGCTTGCTAACGAGAAGGGGGGCGAGAGTGGAGCACATGTGCGGACGACGAGGACGTGGGTGCTTGGTGCCAGGATGGCGGGGCGGTGCCTGAAAGGCGGCTGGACACGGTCGGGCGGCACGATGGGGGGGGAGACGGGGGCGGGATATGCGCGGGAGGGTACCACGAGCGCGGTAGGGGCGGGGCGGTCGCACGGAAAAGAAACGGAGTGTGATCAAATCAAGTTAAAAGAGCGTTCAAATTCAAAATCAATTTATAAAAAAAATTTAAGTGGGATCGAAAACTAAGTCGAGTCCCGACATCAAAAGATAACAAAGTGAAGTCGCGAGAAAGTTTCAAAGATAATCATATAACAACGATTTTTTCATCATGTATCAAAATGATTTTATCATATCGCATCAAAATGTTTAAAGAAATTAAACTCTTCTCAAGAAGCGAATATCAAAGATATAATTTAATGTAACACCATAGAAGCGATGCATATATATAATATATACATAAAATAAACAATTACATTATAACCAAGTGTCACCCCCTTGTACGGGGGACGGTACGGTACGGGGGGAACTGACAGTAAAACGGGCATCATTTGGTGGGGGAGGTGGGCTGACACGTGTGGGAGGTGGGACTAGAGCCCGAGACGAAGGCTGGGGCTGGAATAGCGGGGGAGGTGGGACGTGAAAAGGATCCGGGGGCGGCCCGAGTCGAAACGGCGGGGAGGCGGGGGGTGGCGCGCGCGGGGGGAAGATCGCGGCGGGGACGCCGGCAACAGGCAGGGCGATGTCGAGACTGGGAGGGGGGCGGTCGGGCGCGTCGAGGGGGTGACTAGCGAGGCTGGAGAACGCCGCGCTGGGACGAGCGCAGGCACGACATGGGGCGGAATGGTATGGCGGGACGGGAGTCAGGGCAAGGCTAGTAAACAAAAATTGTTAGGCAAGAGGGGCGTTGGCGGGCACCGGGTCGCGACAACCTACGGAATGGCTGGAGGTGGGGAAGGCATGAAACGCGGGGTTCTGGTGGTAAGAAAGCGAAAAGTACGATACAGTGGAAGATGACGATGACGCCGGGGGGGAAGGCGCGGCTGCAGCATGAGGGGCGAAGGGAGGTGGTACCGACCGCGGTCGAGCCGACTGGGATAGGGGGACGCGCGGTTGCGGCCGGGGGGCGGGAGAGGGCGGCAACGGTAGCGCGGGGGCTAGGGGAAGGTCGGGTGTGGGAGCCGGGAACAGACTGCGCATAACCGGGGGGTTGAACGATAAGGCAGCTGAAACTCTAGCACGGATGGTTGGTTGGTAAGGAGGGCACAGAGAACGGACTGAGTGCACGGACGGGCGGTGGGTGCGGGTGGAGGGGGCGGAAGTCGACGTCACGGAGACGGGCGCCAAGTGCGGAGCTGGGCGCTGCTTAGGGGGGGGGGCCAGCTACAGCAGGGCGCGATGGCCTGCCGACCGAAGGACCGCGGGCAACGTATAGGGGGAACGACGTTACGGCAGGGGTACCATGCGAGGAGGCGAAGATGTGGGGGACGCGGGAAGCTTGGACGGCGAACGGCAGGGGCGGAGGGAGTGCAACGGGGTAGTAAACCGGGTTACCGGTGCGGGGGGGGGTTGGGATATGGGAGGAGCGGGTAAGAGGTGCACGCTTGAAAGCGGCGGCCGGGGCGGGGCAGACAGGTAATGGCGACGGCGCTGGGTGGCAGACTGGGAGGCCGCGTGGGGGGTGCGCGCGGTGTGGGTTCCAAATGCGGGATAGGGAGAGAGCCGGCCGACGGCCTGAGCAGCGGGGGGAGGGGAAGAGGAGGGGGCATTCGACGTCGGAGCCGCACAGGGGCGGGAGGGCCGGGGTCGCGGCCATGGGGTCGAGACGCGAAAGAGGAGGAGAGTTATGAGGGGGTGAGAGTGGGTAGGAACGATGGAGGGGACGGCGGAAAGAGGGACGGGGGGGAGGCCTGGGAAGGGGGGGGCACGGGGGATGGCGCGTAACGCGCGGACGGACCGTGTGGCGAGGCGGGGGGGGAGGGTGGGTGAGGAAAGCCGCCGGGCGTGCCCAACTGGGGGAACTCCAGGCGCCGCGAACGGCGGGACGGCTGGGCGCGCGAGGGGCAGCTTACGGGCCGAGTGGGGCGACCAGGGGGGAACCGGGTTAACTTGCGGAGGTGATGGGGGGAGGCGAGGGCGGACGAGGGTGGGTGGGGGGCGGCGCACGTGGTGGGGTGACGGTACAGGGCAAAGGGGAGGTGGGGGTGGAGGTGCGCTCGAGCGGAGGGATCCTGGAGGGAGGCGGAAGTAGGGTGGTGGAAGAACTCGGAGGGACGGCCCGGTGCGTGTGTGAACGGGCGGGGCGAAACGGCAGGGGCAGGGGGGTAGGGGGGTAGGGGGGGCGGGGACAAATAGGGGGGTGCGTTCTGGGGGCGGCGGAGGGGGAACCAAGAGGGGAGAACAGTTAACGGGGCGGACGAGCGGGGGCGGGCATTACGAGGGGCCCGACGGGAGGTGGGTTAGGGAGGACGTGCCGGGTGGCGGCTGGGGGAGGAGGGTGTGAAGACGACGGAGGAACGTTGGAACACGGCTGGACGGGAGGGCGGTGCGATTGGGAAAGTTGAGCGATAATAGGAGGCCCGGGAAACGGTGGCGCCGAGGTGGGGGGGGGAGAGCTAGGCGGGGGGCGGATGCGACGGGCAGGGCGCAGCTAGCGTTGGGGCCAGGCGTCTAAAGCGGAGGCGCAACCAGTGCGCACACCGGGGGGGGGGGGGGACAGGTTGGGGTCTGGGAACCCGGGGCGCCGGTGGCGAACGGACCGAAAGTGGAGCTAACTGGAAGGGTCTCGCGGGCGAGCGGCAGAACAGTTGGTGCAGACGCGGGTGGTCGCGCGCGGGGGCGCGGACGGGCCGGGTAGCGGAAGACACCGGGCGTTAGCGGAGGAGGAGAAATGGACGTGGGAGGACGCCGTCGCGGGGGGGCCGGCCTGGCGCGTCAGTTGAAGGGGACGGGGGTGAAGGTTAGCAGGGCGCCGGGACGTGCAGGGGAGTGTGCCCGCGGCGGGAGGCACGACTGGAGCGGCTTGGCGGCGGGCCAGGGGGTTAGTGGCGGCTCGAAGGGGAGTAGTGGGACGGGAACGGGGGGCACGGGCGGGCAAGGAGGGAGGCAGGGGCGGCGGGGCAAACGAGCGGGAAAAGAGGGCCAGGCTCCGTCGGGGTGACGAAGCAGGCTGAAAATAATAAAGGACGGGAGGGAGGAACTGGCATGGGAGGAAAGCTCGAGGGGGTAAGGGATGCGGGAAAAAGGTCGCTGCAGGCGGGCGGGGCGTGTGGGGATAGTGAGGGGTGGCCTTTGGTGTGGAATGGAGGGGGTTCGGCCGACGGTGGGGTCTTGGAATCGGTCCGGGGCGCGTGGAAGTCGGGACAGGAGGGGCGCCGGACGTGACGAGGGGGCCCGAGCGGGAGCGCGGCGTGGGGGCATCTTCATACTCGCGGGGACTGCGGGACTGGAATTTAATCGACGGAGGTTGTTATATGCCGGAAGGGTGCGTGTTGAGGACGGAGCGCGAAAGGGAGGGGACAGGGGGGGGCGGGGGCGGCGGGGCGACGGTGGTAGGTCGGAGCGACGAGGGGCGGGGGGCTAATGGCGCGGCGGGAGGCGGTGTGAGGGACGACGGAGGCACGGTGCAAGGGGCTGTCTGTGGCAGCGGCAGTGTCGGCCGGACTGGTTACGTGGATTCGAGCGACGGAACCGGCGGGGGTGGGGGGGGGGGCAGGGGGGCAATTACTGCGGAGCGACGTGAGGGGGGGAAGCGGGGGTGGGGTAACGAGGGGGGGGAAGTTAGGCCGATGGAGGATGTTGGACGCTGCGTAGCGGGGCATACGGGGGTCGGTGGCTCAGAGTGAGGGAGGGTGCTCAGTGGGGTGACTCGGGCTGATGTGCGGGGCGAGCAGCACAGAGCAGACAAAGCCCGATGGACGTCACCGACTGGCGCGAGGGGCGCTCGACGTGGTGGCTCGACAGCGGCGCGGCCGATGGGGGAGGGAGGAGACGTGAGTCGGGAGCTGGAATGGCGTAGAGGGGCGGCGACAGGGGGGCTCCTAGCGAGACGGTGTAGCTTGCGGTCTATGCGTAGGCAGCGAGGTTCAGGGGCTGGCGCAGGACAGCCGGGGGGCGAGAGGCGTAGCGGTGACGTGCGGGAAAGAGGGTGCAGGTGGGTGCCGCGCCTCAATGGACTGGAGAAACTGCTGGGCCCGCGAGCGTAGGGGGGGCGGTGCGGGGATGGGTGATCGCGGGGGGCGCGCGGGGGCTAACAGGGTGGAGAAGGGGCGCGCGGGTTTGCGGCGGGGGTAGAGTAAGGAACGATGGACAGGGGGGGTAGGACGCAATCGCAGCGGGGGGGGCTCCAAAACTCTAGTAGGGGGCGGACGGGGAAAGCTGTGGAAGATGTGGGCGGACGGGAGGCAGCGGGGGTAGGGGGTAGGGAAAGGGGGGGGGACCGTCGCGCGAGGAGCGAAGGGAGGTCGATGACGGGAAAGGCCAGGGGAGGCGGAGAGGCGGATGCAACGTGGAGATAGGTAGAGACGGCCGCGGGACAAGTGAAGCGGTGCTAGAGCGCCATGAGTGAAGAGGGGCGGCTATAGGCCGCGCGGGCTCGGGAGCTGGGGCAGCAAGGACGGTGGGTGGCTGGGCGAATGGGTCGCGAAGGGGGTGCTGGGCGGTGGGGAACTGAATAAGGGGCAACGAGAAGAGAGGCGGACGGACGGCGGCGCGGTGGCCCGTGGTGGGTTGGATAGCGGGGGGAAGGGAAGGCGTGGCGGAATGGTGGTGTGTCGGCGGGGTGAGGCACACAGTAGCGGAGCAGTGGGGGGGGCGACACGGACACGGCGGGCGGGGCGGCTGGAGGGGTATGTGGGGGGCGGGGGGGGCCAGGCAGCCGCAGGGAACGTGAACGGACGAGGCGAATCTTAGGGACCTAAAGGGGGCGCGAGCGGGGGGATGCGGACGTGGAGCGTTGGTTGCGAGCCAACTGTGGGTAACGGGGTTACGGGGAATAGGAAACGTACTTGCCTTGGCAGCGGTGGGCTGGCAGCAGCGCCGGTGAGGGTCCACGCGCCGGAACTGAACGAGTGGGGAAGGACGCTATCACGGTCGGGTTCATGCATCCACGGAAGGCGGAGAGTGGCGGGAACGGAAGTCGGGATGCCTGGTGGGGGCGGGGAGGGCACGCTGGTACGGCCGCGCGCCGATACTGCAGTCTGGGCTAGGGGGGGACGGCCGTGTCGGCGGCGCGATGCGTCGTAGGCGTTGGGCGGGCGGACCTATCGGGGGGGACGGCCACGGGGCTGGACGAGAGTCGGTAAGGGTGGCGAGCTGCGGGGGAGCAGGCCTCGGTCTAGTGCCCTGTGGCGCCGACGACCGGAAGGAGTGGGGGCGGGTGAGAAGGGGCCGGGGTGCGCGGGCGGCACGAGCGGATTGCGAATACGAATCCTCCGGTATCGTGCGGAGTGGTGCACAGTTGCGAGACAGCGGGTGTGATTGGGCGAGACCGGCGCCGGGTGGCGGAGCCTAAGGAGCGGTGAATCGGAAGAGAGGGTAGGGGCGTGGAGGCGACGGGAGGTGGAATGAGGGGCGCGGACTGGATGCACGATGAAACGGGGGTGCCGGGGCTTAGAAGGTGAGGGCTGGTCCATGGGGGCCGGGCAAGTAGGGGTATGAAATTGTGCGGAGCCGGGAGGGGCTACTCGGACGGGTGACGGCGGTTGGAGGTGGCAAGCGGTAAAGGGCGGAGCGGCGGGTGGGAAGGGCGCGACGGCGAAGAGTGGAAGCGGAGGGTGGGGATAACGGCAAGGCTGGGCGAGGGGGGGGGGTCTGGCAAAGTGCGGGGATAAATATGATGGGAGGGACGCTCGTTGAAACGCTGGAGGCGAATGGGGTACAGAGTGGCAGTGGAAGGGGGCGGGGCATAACTCGGTTGAGGGTAACGACAAGTGTAACGGTAGGACGCTGGGGGCAGCCGCGCCCGCTCGAGCAACGCGGCCTGGCGCGCGCTAGGGTGGCCAGCGGCTTGGCCCTGGGGGTAACGGGGCCGGTGAACGATGTTACTGTGGGGGTGCGGCGGAAGGGAGGCCCTCGGAGAGCCGTCCGGGGGGGCGAGGGGCTGGGGACGTGGTGACAAACGTCGTGGGAACAGACGCAGTGTCGCAGGAAGGAGACGGGCGTGCGGGGGGGTGCTGCGGGGGGTGCAGATCGTGGGCGCGAGAGGACGGGCGGAAGCAGCACGACGCATGGGTTTGCACGGGTGCGGCGCCCGGCGGGCCGGGGCAGCGGAGAGAACGAGGGGGGGGGGGGGGGGCGGGAGGGGGTAAGCTACAGGGGGGAGGCGATGCCATGCTGTGACGACGAAGACGGAGTGCTAGGAGGACCGCGGTAGAGACGTGCCCGAGCTGAGAGGGTGATACTCCGGCAGCGACAGTCGGCGGCAGTTGCTGGGGGGGGTGGCGGACAGGCGGTGGGTGGAGGGGGGAGGGATTTGGGGGGACGGGGAATTGACGGCGAAAAAAGATGGTCGGCCCTTGAGGGAGGAAGGGGAAGGCAGACGAACGAGGGGGCGGGTAGGTGGACGGGGGAGGGAGCTGCGCAGTGGTCGGACGCCGCCGGGGAAGGACTTGGAAAGGTAGGCGGAAACCGGGACGGCTCGGGCGCGGAGGTGTGGATGGTTGCAGGTCTTGTACTGACGCGGTGGCGGGGTGCTCGAGTAGCGTAGGGAGGGCGGGAGGGTGTGGCTACGGGCTGCGGGGGCGGGCGGGGAAGAGAACGTGGGAGGAGCCGGTATATTGACGAGGGGCAGAGGAGTGGGAAGCGAGGGGACGTGCGGTTACGATGGGGAGTGGTAGACTACGAACGGACGGGGGAGGCAGCTGGGGGCAACTGCTTGGCTGGGCAAACTAGGGCAGTAGACGGAGAGAGCGAATAGCCTATTGGCGGGCTCGCAGAGGGTAAGCGGGGTGGCGCGGATAAAGAACGAGGTGCTGGTACGACGCGAGGACGGTGCCGGAGGGGCGGGAAAAAAGCGGAGGTGGCTGTGGGCTGGGATAGGATAGGCGGGCAAAGGTGTTGCGGCGAGCGCCTGAGCAAGGACGGAGCAAGCAGGACGCGAGGTGAGGGGAACGGGGGGGACGGAGCAATGGGGAGGGGGGCGAGGCGCGTCGGGCAGAACGGTGGTATTGGTGGGACGCGGGGCTGGGGGGTGGCTGACGGGTGGGCGTAGGGGCGAGTGAGGGGGGCGGAACGCGGCGGGCGGGGGGGGGAGGTTGGAGGGGTTTGACTGAGGTGAGCCGGACGGTGGGGGTGGGGAGGAGGGGAAAGGGACGGAAGGTAAGCGCCTTGGCAGGCGAGCGCGCGGGCGGGCGGGGCGGACGATTAGGCTAGGCGAGGGCGCGTCGCACGTGGGGGAGACTAACGGGCGGGGGGGATGGGCGCGGAGCGAGGGCTGCCGGGTCGCGTGCCGGGAGCCGGCGCGAGCGACAGTACGCCACGCGCGCGGCAGGGCTGGGCGCGGGGGGCAGTTGCCGGGGGGTTGGTGTGAGCGCGGTGCGACGAAAGTGGGGTGGTCGGGCGATGCCGACGGGGGGTAGAGGAAGGTGAGGGAGCGACGGGAGGGGCGGTAGCGGGGTGGTGACAGAGGAGGTGGAGGGCCCGTTTCGGCAGGGAGGCAGGGGAACGCCAGGGCGCGGGGGTGGCGGGGATGGAGGGAAGATAAGTGTGTGTGGGGGGGGGGGTGAGATACCAGTCGAGCAGTTTAGGCTAATATGCAGGGGGGAGGGTTGTGGCAAGCACGCAGGGCGGTGCGAGGATGCCAGAATCGAGGCGGAGCTTACCGTGTCGCGGAGCAATCCGGGCGGGTCGGGCGTGCATGGTTGGAGTGATCTGGCCGTTATGTACGGGGAAGACCCGGAGACGTGGCTTACCGAGGTGCAACAGGGGCGGGTACGGCGTGGGGGGAGCGGGGTGGTAAGTGCTGAGGGCGGCGCGCGTCGTGCGCTGCGGATGAGTTGAGGCACGGGAGAGTAAAAGATCTTGCAGGGGGGGGATAGGGGGGGCGGGGCGTTGGGGGGCCGAGGGGGCGATGGGGGGGTGCCGCGGCCTGCTGTGAAGCGAGAGATAGGGGGACGCGACGATGGATGGTTTAAGGGGTGGAAAAGTTGACTTCTTATTCCGCTTGGGACGTCTGGGCACTCCCGCTGGTGGAGGGCAGGGAGAAGGGGTGCGCCGGCTGAGTGGGGCTGGGGCGGAAGGTGACGGAATAGACGCTCGGCGAGGAGGCGCTGCGGGGGTGCTTCCCAGGGCAGCCGAGCAGGGGACGTGGGGCGAGCCGGACTGAAAACGTCGGGGGCGGCGGGGGGGCTGACGGTGTACGGCGTACGATGGTTTGGGGAGAGGCGCTAGACGGCGTGACGCTCAGGGAGCCCCGACTGAAGGAGGATGGGTCGGCGGGTTAGCGGTGAGTGGCCGGGGGACGCATCGTTCGCTGGAAACCGGCGAGTAGACTGGCGCGCTGGGAGTCGCGTGGTGAAGGCACTTGACGAGCAGGAAAGAAAAGCGAAGCGAATGGACCGGGCGGAGCGGAGGAAGGGTGAGCGGGCGGAACAGGGGAGGGAGGGGCACGGCACGTAGCGCTAGACGGGTGGCGAAAGGGCGTGAACGACGCGAAACGGAATCGAGCGTGCGCAGCGGAGGGCCTCGAGCTATTTGCGGAGACGGGCACGCACGGGGCGCCACGGGGTGAGGGGGAGCGATGCTAGGCACGCGGGGGAGGTGCGGGGTACGGATTAGGACTGGTGAGAAGCGTAGCAGGGGGTGTAAAAAGCGGGCACGAGGCAGGAATAGCCGGCAGGGGACGAGATCAAAGTGGACGGACAGGTTACGGGCCGGGATAATTACGTTATACTGATCGACGGCGTGGGGGTGGGCGCATTTCGGGGCGCTCTTACTGTGTGGTGGGCAGGCTGGGCCGAACAGCGGTCTTGTGGCTGAAGAGGCGGTACGATAAGGGGGAGTTACGGAACCGCGGGGGGGAGGTGACCCTTTGGACGAGGACGGCGGTTAAGATGAGATAGGATGGATGGGTACGAGGCCCGCTGGGAGGCGGGGCTGGGCCGGAGGGGGGACTGCGACGGGGGGTCGCAGGAGGACGGGGGGCGTGAAGCGAAGACGTCACGACGGGCGTGGAGGACCGCGCGGGTGGGAGTTGTTGCGGTACAGGGGGTAGAGGGAGGGGACGGGGTAAAGAATGATGGGGGCCGAGGATGTGGCGGAGGGGGGATAAGGCAGGATCGGGGCAAGCACCCATAATATGGCAATCAAAAATACCATAAGTCTCTAAGGATCGGCACAATGCGCGCGCGGGATAACGGACAAGCGTTGAAAGACTCGTGAAAATTTCCGAAATAGTTTAGTCCAAGTTTTGTAAAAACGACTTAGTATTCACTACAAACTCGTGCTCTGAAACCACTTTAACCCCCCAAACTACGATACGCAGCGACAACATCATTTGGGTGCTACGTCACGACTAATCACACAAGATCATACAAACAATTATAAAAGAGATGTTTGTTAAGTAAATCTCATTTATTTCACTTGAAAAGAATCAGAGTTACATAGGTCCGAATACCAACGTAGAAATTTAATTCTAAAAGTCACAACTCGACTTGGTTTCTAAAACATTTTTATCATTTATTGACACAAGTTTCACCGATGTCACCCGTCCTTTATAATCCGCTGTTTCCGTCCTAACCAAGCATCACCATACCTAACCTGAGATCATGCTTAAAAACGTCAACAAAACGTTGAGTGAATTCATAGAGTTTACAAATAACAGTTAGAACACATATTTGGTTCAACAAAACATATAACCATGCTGGGTAAAGCCAATGAAAAAAAAATATTGATTTCCAACTAAATGAGGCCCATGTAACCGAAACTTAACACATCATTTCCCGTAGGACGAAATTAATGTCCAAGAATATGCCACTATCTCCTAAACTAAAACTACAAAATGTCCGTATTTGACAGGGTGGCACACAACTGATTCAAACCCCGGACCAGTTGTCAAACCCAATAAGATCTATTAATGCATTAGCGTTCATCAACAACAAGGCAATTAACGGTCACACAGTAAAATGCATATACTCAATAGTGAATGGAATCACGTTTTATCATCAAAACACATGCTTCTCATTTTCAAAACAAAGCAAGTATCCTCCTCGCGGGTTTAAAACATTTAAAACAGTTCAAAAGCGAGGCTATGAACTCACCCTGATCGAAGTCGGAGATCAAATAGTCAAACAAGCATGACCTATAATTTATGTCGTTCAATTATTATATCGTAGGATACGATCGGATAGTACGCGCATTGCAACTATCAAAATAGTATAAGTATACATACACATGTGATGAGAAATCCACCTGCGCGTCCTAGATCCTAAACTTCACACAATTGAGTTATGATCATTCTTTTTATTTACATTATACGTTACTTAATCGAAAACTTTCTATTTTCGAAAAGTCACCATTTTTATTAAGTCTTGTCTTCTAATTACATTTATAATGATATTTAGTTATCTCGTCGAGCTTTCGACATTCAACTTGGTTATTTAATTACCCATATCGGGATTATATCCTGTATGCGAAAAAGTTACTATCTTTAGAAATATATTAATTTATAAAAATTGTTAAGTCTAAATTGTTCTACTTGAAATAATAATAGCGTTTATTATTTTTATAAACACCCGACAAGTTAGTATCAACCCGTTGACTTTAAAAAGTCAACGTTTGACTTTAATGGACTTTGACTTTTTATACATATTTATAATTAAATCTGACCCGCTCTAAACGACCAGTTATATCACATTTTCATGTCTCAGACTCTAAAGATATTTTATGTAAAACGACATTCCGGACAACTTTTTAGTTTTTAAGAGGCCGAGACCGCGAAACTGACAAGAAAATGACCAAAATGCCCCTTCAAGTTCTGCAGAACTCTTTTGACATTTTAGAAAAACACATACTTGACCATGGGTTTTGACCCGTTATTACTCGATTTTAAAGATACAGCGAGCCTCGCGGCATATTAAAACATCATTCTGAGCAACTTTCGTGTTTCGCCGGAAGGCCGAAACGGACTCGAAAGTGCTCAAAACGAGCGTTTAATTTACTGACAGCAACCAAAAATACGCAATAGCTGTTGGAAAGGTTTTTAAGTTTTCAAATCTTGTTTTAGCCGTAACTTCTTCGTTATAAGGAGTTACTGGCCGTTCAAATTACCGAAACGTACATTAGGATGAACTCTATCATATTTCTTCATCAAAATTCATTTTTTATAAAATCTCGAACCTCGTTTTTCCTGTCAAACTTTTGCACAAAATCTACTTGTTATAACCCACGCCAAAATCCGTTTTTGACCCACAAGCTCATCTATAATACATATAATATGACATATAATGTATACTTAACCAACTAAATCATTTTATAACATTGATTAACTAATCGGCGCAAGATCTAGACGATTTCATCACATGCAACCAAACAAAAATCAAATCAAACGAACGAAACAAACGAAATAAATTAAAAAGAAAGCTCACATGATATTAAAAAGCACTGAACCAGACCAAATCTAAATTTCTCTCGTCCTTTTGTTCCTTGAGCCGCGGTTCGAACGCACCCCAAAAACCAAAACCAAACATTTTTTATTTAAACCAACACTTCTATAACACTAATCCTACTCTTGTACAACATCCTTTTCAATCAAAACACTTGAATTAAACTCGAAAATAATATTTCTTCAAAACCCATTTGCATGAGATTTTAAAAAAATTAGTTGGGGGGAAAAAAAAAAATATGTAGGCCTTAATGAAGAGAAAAAGAATATGTAATCGGATTATTTTTGCATGTCAGAAAATTGCTTACAAAAAGGTGTGGAAGTGGTGGCCGGTCGTAGAGTGTACAAAGGAGGGAGGAAGAACAATTTTTTTGTAAAGAGTTATAAGTGTGTGTGTATGTGTTCTTATATAGAGTTTAAGTTTGGCTTTTTAACATAAATGGTCCTCCCTTCCTTTTAGTAATTGCAAAATAAGTACGAAGGGTGTTTGTTTCGTTATGTAACCGACCAAAGGCTCGGGGCGATAGTTTTTGTAATTATTTTTCTTTCCGTCACATTTTGTTTTTGTTTTAAAACATTTAATAAAATGTAGATACTTTAAAACGCAAGTCCGGCTCAAGACAAGGAACAAAAGACGACATTCGTAAAAATAATAAATTTACGATCTTGAAAATAATAACGAGACGCGTCGTAAATTTTTACGATGCTCAAAACGATTAACGAACATGCGGTCAAACGTTGACTCGCGAAACTATCAAAAATAAAAATTTCTAATTCCCGTTCATAATAAAGTACGAAAATAATTATTTACGCTAAATAAAAATTTAAATGTCGGCGTTCGCTTACGGAAACTCGTAAAATAATAACTATTACGACTACACTCGATCGTCATACGTTTCGTGAGAACTCCGTGTTGTTTACACCATGTGAAGCCAAATGAGAAGAAAGTTCAAATCATGCTTGATGAAGAAGCTGCTAAAATGTTACAAGCTGAGTTTGATGAGGAAGAAAGACTTGCAAGAGAGAAAACTGAAAAAGAAGAAGAAGAAGCCAATATTGCCTTGATTGAAAATGGGATGATATCCAAGCAAAGATTGATGTTGATCATTAATTGGCTGAAAGATTGAAAGCAAAAGAGCAAGAAGAGTTATCTGATGCAGAAAAGGTTACATTATTTCAACAACTCTTAGAGAAAAGAAGAAAGCACTTTGCAGCAAAAAGAGCAGAAGAGAAAAGGAACAAATCACCAACACAAGCTCAACAGAGAAAGATCATGTGTAATTACCTAAAGAACATGGAAGGATACAAGCTCAAAGATTTGAAGTTGAAAGAGTTTGATTTTATACAAGAGATGTTTGAAAGAGCATTCAAAAGGGTAAATACATTTGAAGACTTTAGAACAGAGTTGGTAGAAGGCAAATAAAAGAGAGCGGGAACAGAGTTGGTACAAGAGATTACAAAGAAGCAAAAGGTGGAAGATGACAAAGAAACAGCAGAGCTTAAATAGTTAATGGAAATCATTCCAGATGAAGAAGAAGTAGCAATTGATGCTATACTTTTAGCTGTTAAGTCTCCAAGTATTATTGGCTGGAAGATTTATAAAGAAGGAAGAAAAAGCTATTATCAAATAATGAGAGCTGATGGAAAGTCTTAAATGTACAGGATCTTTAGTCAAATGCTTAAAAGTTTTAACAAGGAAGATTTGGAAGATTTGTACAAGTTGGTAAAAGCCAAATATAAGTCAACAAGACCAGTAGAAGACTTGGATTTGTTGTTATGGGGTGATTTGAAAACAATGTTTGAACCACATGTAGAAGATAAAGTATGGAGGAATCAACAACAATACAAAGTGTTGAATTGGAAGCTGTATGACTCATGTGGAGTACATTCCTTGATGATGCAACATGTGCAGATTTATATGTTGGTAGAGAAGAAGTATCCCCTTGCACCACTTACACTTTCAATGATGTTGGAAAATAAGCTTATGATTGAATATGAAAGTGAAATGGCTTATCAGCTTCTTAAATTTATCATAAAACAGCTTAAGAAGTAAATAAGTATTTGGAAGCATCCTCCTAGTGTTGATGAAGCTTTAAATGAAGAAAATTGATGATTTTGAAGAAGAATATCAAGTTTAGGGGAGGATTGTTGGGATTAAAAGTCTTCTTGATGTTGTTTGGATTACTGCAGCTCATGTTTTTGTTAATGCTACTCAGCTGGAGTTAGTAATGCTCAGAGACTTCAAAGAAAATGTGCTAAGTGTTTACTACTGCTAGTACACAGTTAGTACTGCTAGTAAATATTAGTGTTGCTGATGAACTTCAAAGAAAATATGCTAAGTAGTTACTACTACTAGTACAAAGTTAAGACTGCTTAGTTGAAGTTAATGATGCTAGTGAAAATATGCTTGAAGTTACTACTGCTAGTGAATATCAAGTTAATGCTGCTAGTTAGTACTGCTTATATGATATGTATTAGTTGTTTATATAAAAGATTTTAGATACTTAGGAAAGTATTGTAAGCCGACTAGGACTCTTTGTGTATAAAATGAGGTCCTAGGGCATAGAGTTTGATATCATCTTTTATTAATCTTTTATATTATTAGACGTATAAGTCATAGCTTCAAGGTCTTTGTAACCCTAATACTTTGAGAGTATTCGTATTATTATCATTAATAATATTAGAGCTTATTTGTTGAATTATATGTTCATTGATTGACTATTTCATTGATAATTCTTCTTAATATTAAAGATTAGATTCCGCATAATCTTTAATACATTCAAACAAAGTTTCTACTATAGTTGTGTTAGATTTATCTAATATAACTAAACCTTAAACAAACATTAAGGAATTCGATCTATTAAAGTGGAATCAACATTGTTGAAGAAGTATTCTACTGTAACGGTTAGAGGACCTGGACGACCTTTCAAGGGAAGGGGTTCAGTCAAGTCAAAGGGACAATGATCACCTTCTGGATTGTTCCAATCAAGCTTGTCTGTCAATGCTTTGAAGCACTCTTCTATATTGTACTCAAGTTCAATGTTGCTTGTGCATGTGTCTTTCAATAGCTCGTAGACTGGTCCTACTAAGTGTGCTTGAGTAAGATGTCTATCTTGAGTCGATTCATATCATACTTGGAGAAATCAATCGGAGTGGCCATTAGTTCATCGAATGTGAGTGGATCCTTTGCAGGAGACACCATATTGTTGAACCAAGACTGTTCAGGTTGATCATCTACAACTTGACGCTTGTTCTATTCTGGATCAGGAGTAGGAGGCCTTAGAGGTTGTTTGAACCAATATTTCTTTGGATCTTTGTCCTTAGTTTGAGTTAAGTCATCAGGTAGTTGATCAACATCATTAGCCACATCATCAACAGTTTGTTCAATGTCATCAGAGGCTATCTCAAAAACTGGTTCTTCAA
>BQNB010141165.1:0-12402 GCA_026074375.1 Tanacetum coccineum
GCAGAGAAGTTATGCCAATATAGGACGAAAGCCTTTAGAATTTCAAGTTGGAGATCGTGTTATGTTGAAAGTATCACCTCATAAAGGTGTAATCCGATTCGGAAAACAAGGAAAGCTTAACCCCCGGTACATTGGACCATTCAAAATCGTTGAACGGATTGGCCTAGTGGCATACAAACTAGAGCTTCCTGAAGAGCTTAGTAATGTCCACATTAATTTCCACATTTCTAATCTAAAGAAATACTTATCTGACGAATCCCTTGTCATTCTAATGAAAGCACTTTGACTTGATGACAAACTCAACTTTGCAGAAGAACAAATGGAGATTATGGATCGAGAAGTCAAGCAACTGAAACAAAGTCGTATTCCTATAATCAAAGTAAGATAGAACTCTAAAAGAGGACCAGAATTTACATGGGAACGCGAAGATCAAATTCGTGCCAAATATCCACATCTGTTTTCAAACACCACTCCGGCATCCAACTAAATCTCGGGACGAGATTTCTTTTAAGGGAGGGAGACTATAACAACCCGTAATTTTCATCAATGTAAATATCCATCTATTAAATTAGATGCACTGTAATATCCATCTATTATATATATACCACCTTTCTACAGGGAAATTTTTGCTTTATCTCATTATGCAACGTAACGTGCACTATAAGTAAACGAGCTCACACACCTCTATCAATGCCATCTATATCTATGTTTATATTATGTAAACATCCTAATATGTCAAGTCTATATCTTAATATCATTTTACTAAGAACATTATCCATTTAACGTACTTTTCAAAATATTATTTCAAAACAAGCATTAAACGTTAACGTTTATATCAAAACCTGAATTATATGTAATGTATACATATAAAATGAATGTACAAGCCCTTAAAGCATGTGTACAAGTATCATATCATAACATGTGAATATCTTTTCCTCCTAAATCAGTTACAATTTCTAAGCTCAATGTACAAGTCAATAGTGCATGAAAGTATAAATTAGGTCATTTTATCTCCTAAATTTCTTTGGTTTCTTACTACCACTTTAGTACAAGGTATAAGCACTTAATCATGACTTTTAAACCTTAAACCTAAACCCTAATTCATCCTAAACCCTAATCTAAAACCTTAAACCCTAAAAGTAAAACCCTAAACCCTAATTTCACTTTCAACTAAAAAACTAAACATAACTAACACTAAACCCTAAACCTTAATCCTAAGCCATAATCTTAGTCCTAACACTAATCCTAAACCTTAATCTATCCTAAACCCTAACCCTAACTCAATCTAAAAGTCAAAAACCCTAACCCAAAAGCAAAACAAACCTGATACCCTTTTTTATCCATTTGGACCCATTTTACACCCAAGCTAGCAACCAAGCACCTCAAGCACCTTTATGAAATCACCAAGCAGCCTCCCAAGTAGCTTACAAGCACCTCCATCACCACCCTTAAGCTCCAAGGCTTCTAGAAACCCTTATAGCAGCCGTGACCTCTTCAACACCTTCCACCTTGCCTAGCTTTTTTCTAGCTCACATACTCATACATGCATCCCCTTAGTCGCCATTCTACAATCATAACCTTCGCCATCTAAAACTTAGCCACCAAGGGTTTTCAACCCTATAAATAGCCGAATTCCACGCCCCTTTTTAAATCACACATCAAATACAACAATGGAGTCTTAACTCAGATCAAGGAAGGTCAAGAGAAGCCCCTAAGCTCAGAATAGAAGCCAAGAGGCAAGAAAACCAAAGCCTTGAAGTCGTTACTAGGCGTACGAACCCGAAAACCCCATTTCAACCCATTTTAGCTCAAGTAAGCCTAAGATCTTGTTCCATAAGCTTATATTCTGTATTATAATGTTCATAATACTCTTAAGATCATATATAAACTCTTGTTTGAAGCTTTGAATCCACAAACCCATGTGTTTTTGATTAAAACCCTAAAAATGACCCGTTTTGATTTTCTAGCGAACGAATCCTTTTTCTAAACTTTTGTTATGTTAGAACATCTTATTTTAGCTTATTCTAATAAGCTATAACCTGCAAATATCATTTGGAATCCTAAAGTAAGCTTGCATGGCTTTTTGGACTTGTTTTGCAAATATTTCCATGCATAGGGGTATATGTCATAACTTTCTTAAATTTATAACTAAAGGGGCTGAAAATGTCATTAATCTAAAGTTATAACTATAAGGACCTATTTTGCCAAGTTTCAAAGTTATTGGTTTAAATTATTTTATATATAAAGGACTAAACTTGTAAAAGTTTATAAACCAAGGGTATATATTGCCATTGTTGCAAACTTGAAAATATAAAATATTATAAAACTTCATTTTATTAAAACCCGACACATTTATCGTTATTAATCATAAATCGACGCATTATTTTGAAGAAACTTAAAATCTTATCGTATCACGTTACTAGGGAATTTCATATGAAGGGTTTCATTTGAGTTTTCGTTTTGACGAGTTTGCTGGGTTATCGATTATGTTCCCGGCTCCTCAAACGATACTACATGGCCTCTGGATTATGATAGCCCGAACAGTGATACAATATTTCTATAATTTAATAAATCAAAGATATACGTTAAACTTTATGAAGTTTTAAAACATAAACTATCACACTAAGACTTGACATATCACCCCAGGTTGCTTAACGAAGCCGTTACTTTCACTTGATATACTTTTGCCATCAATCAGATTTCCCTATACTTTTAAGGTGAGTTCATAGCCTCGCATTTTAACTCTTTTAAATTGTTTTATAAACCCGCGAGGGGGAGGATACTGCTTAAAAACCCTGATATGCAAGTGTTTTTCCATGTTATGCTATCCTGATATATTATTGCTTAAGTCCCTACTTTTGCCATTAAGACCCTTTTATCATGAACCGTTAATTACTCTTCGGAGTGAGCGCGAATGCTGTGAATAGATCTATTTGGGATTGAGCATCCCCGTTGGTGTACCTAAACTTTCTGGTAACCAAACGCACTTCATTTGAAACACTATGCGGGTGTTAGGCAAAGGCACCCGTTGGGGCAACTTGTGATTATTGATTTTCTCAATGTCTCAGTGTCATGAGCTTAGAGCATAATACTGTTTTCTATAATAATTGTACTCATTGCAATTATTACACTTATGGGTGTATAACAACGTAACCCACTATTGTACTTGTATTCAAACTATTTATCATAAACCTATGAATTTCACTCAACCTTTGTGTTGATCTTTTTAGCATGTTTATCTCAGGTAATTGAGCAAATTATGGCACGGAGTGGCACGGACTTGAAGATGGCTAAACTGTTATCATTCAAACTTTATGTTTTCATGTAGATTTTGGGACCTCTGTTTGTAAAAACTCTGATGAAATAATGAATGATAACTTATCTTTTAAAAACGTCTCTTTCGAGTCGTTTTCTATGATTATGACTGTTGTACTATGAAATAATACCCCAGATTAGCTTCCGCTGCTATATGCCAAAAATGGGGGGTGTTATATGCCTATTCCAAAAGAGTTAATTACAGAAGATATTCTAAAGTCATAGTACTACCAGTAATATGTGGAAATGGCTGCTCGTAAATCCACAGCTAAAGAACGTGTGAAGAAGAAGACAGTTCCTAAATCTGACAAGCCTGTAAAGCCTATAATCGCTAAACAGCCAAAGCTTGTGAAAGAGAAATCCATAAAGCCTACTCCTTTAAAGAAAGCCAACAAGGGAAAAGTGCAAAAAGTTCGAAAGGGAAAAAGGCCTGATCGTTTGGTTGATGAATCAGATGAAGAACCTCAACCTGATCTTGAGCCTCCAGTTGATGAAGATGTAGATTATGATCTTCAGCTAGGTATTCAAATGAGCTTAGAATCCTTCCAACCACCCGTAGGTGGAGTAGCTTTTCGTAAGCCTGCCGCCTCAGGTATCACCCAAAAACTCCCTGTTGTAGAAGGTAAAGGGAAAGGCATTGCTATAGATGAACATGTCGCACAATCACTCCTAGAACTACAGCAGCCAAAGAAGAAAAGCACCACGGATCAATACATTTTTCAGAGGCGGACTCCAGTGACTAAGGAAGCATCTACTGGACCCTCTGCAGAGCCTCGAGATGATACATCCGCAAATGTGGTCTGTGATACTCCATCTCATGTAGATGCTGAAACTAGAGCTGATATGGATAAAACTGAGGGTGATACTGAAATCCTGAATGTTGGTGAAGAAAAAGGAGAAGATGTTTCTAACACTGTGGCTTTAGAGGAAAGAACAGTTGAACTTGATGAAGGCCAGAATAGATCAGAGCCTAGTAAAACACCCGAGTCTTATCCTCTACCAAAGCGCGTACTTATAGAAAAAGACCAGGATGGATCAAACCCAGGACAAAGTCATGTGGCTCTTGTTGGACCAAACCCTGAGCCCATGCATGAAGACTTCGTTGCTACTATGTATCCTCAAGTACATGAAAGCTTAAAGCATCCAGATGAGGAACATGTCCATTTAGAGAATCCACTATGTCATCTGGACTTCTATCAATGTAAGGGTGAATCTTGATGATGCTTTTACCTATGGTGATCAGTTCCTGAATGACAAACCAACTGAAGAAGAACCATATAAAGCTAATGTGGAAACAAAAGTGGAATCTATGGTCACGGTTCCAATCTATCAAGTGTATTTATCAACACCCTCTCTATCCACTCCTGTCATCGTTATCTCATCTCCTAAACCAGTATCCACTCCTATCCAAGAACCAGTCTTTACAGCTACAACTGCAACTACAACAACAACCCTTCTACCACCACCATCTCCACAACATCTAATCACTATAGATCATGCATTAGCTGCTTGTGTTTCGGCACTCAAACAAGTATGTGCTAGCTTAGAAAAGAAAAACAAGCTTCAGGATCAGACATCTCAAGCTCTCTTATCCAAGATATTCACGTTGGAGAATCACGATTTGTATTCGAAGATTGACAAGTACATCAATGAGAACGTTAAAGAAGCTGTACAAGACGCTCTCAAAGCTCTAGTTTGTGAACGTTTTAGAGAGCTGTCAGAATTCGAGATGAAGGAAATTCTCCATGATCGGATGTTCAAAAGTGGCTCCTACCGATCACATCCTAAACATAAAGCTCTCTACGAAGCTCTGGAGGCATCCATGGATTGTGAAAACCGGGAATAGTTCATGGATGCGACGGCCAAGTCTCGGAAGAGACGTTGTGATGATCAAGATCCTCCTCCACCACCTCTAAAGGACTTTGACCAAAGCAAAAGGAAGAAGCACGATTCTAATGCATCTGCCTCACAACAGCCTCCAGCTCAGACATCCGAAGCTTGGAAAACTTCTAACACAAGAGAAGCTCCTCAAGCAAAAATCTGCTCTACCAGTTGTAGAGCCCGTTGATGACATTCCAATACCAGATGCTGAGCATATCTTAGACTCGAAGGATATAGGTGTTTCTCATATTCCGAAGATCCACACCAGACCCGACTGGTTGAAGCTTATACCTGAAGAAGATAGACCGGAAACACCTGAACCGGACTTGGTCATTCCTCTAAATGACTTACCTAAATCTGAGAACAATTGGGCTGCTACAATTGCCAAATCATATAAAGATCCGGAAGAAAACAAGTTGCTTTAAAAAACTGGAGATATGGGCTCCTTCATCAAATGGTATTGCAGACAGATTGGGAAGTCAAAGCTTAGCAAAGCTGATTTGGAAGGGTCCATCCAGGTACAAGGTTGTCAGTGCATTTCACTCAACAACATTTACTTTAATTCAGATGGAAGAGGTGTACCTGCTGCTTACTGGATCAGATGATTGGTTAATTCCAGAGGGTAACCGGCTTTATGCCTGACGTAGGTAAACTTTTACCTCTAGGAGGTCCACTGGTCATAGTAACATACAACCACAAGATACTTCTTCAATAAGGAGCTGGATTATCTTGTATCAAGCAGCAAATAAAGAAGGAATGCTCTCTCTATATCTAAGCTAAAAGCAACTTACTATCAAGACTTTGGGCTAGAAGAACTCGTACCGTCATTGTGGAATGAAAGTGAACGAGAATACGACATTAGTGCATCCTATGGTATTTCTCACTGGTGGTTTAAGTATAAGGAATTCTATATTACCAGACACAGTGCACCCTCTAATCGTCGTGCAGTCATATCTCACATGCGGATTCTCAGTGTTGTCAGTCTCTAAACCTATGAAAGATATGGTTATACATTCTTGAAAGAGATTGTTCTTCACAGAGCTGCCTACAAAGAGTACAACATCTCGGAAGCTGACTTTAAAAATCTGCATCTAAATGATTATGAAGACCTGTACCTGCTTCATCTTCAAGGCAAGCTGAACCACCTATCTGGTGCTGACAAAGTTCATCTCTTCAATGCAGTCAACCAGTGGATAATGAACCTTGATGACATCAAATAACGTCAGTTGGGATTAAAAGCTTCTTGATGCTGTTTGCAAGTAACTGCTGCTAAGGTTAGAGTTACTACTGCTAGTATATATTACTACTGCTAATGGAAGTTAAGACTACCCAGAGACTTAGAAGAAATACTACTAAGTAGTTAATACTGCTAGTATATAAGTTACTACAGTTAGTGTATCTTAGTACTGCTAGTATATGTTAGTACTGCTTGAGTAAAGTTACAACTGTTAGCATAAAGTTAGTTCTGCTAGTGTAACTTAGTACTGATGATGAAGAATGAAGAAAATATTCTAAGTGGTTACTACTGCTTGTACACAGTTAGTGCTGCTGGTATAAAAGTTAATGCTGCAGCTTACAACTGCTGAAAGATTACAACTGTTAGAAGAGTTTCTACTGTCAGAAGGATAAAGACAAGAGAAAGGATTAAGATGAAGATTGTTTATCAAGATTACTTACGGGATAAATATGAGATATTTTTGTAAAAGATATGTATATCCTATTAAGTTAGAAGATTTGCAGTTATCTATTAGAATTATAAAAGATTTGTAGTTATCTTGTAAAGGACTCCTTGGTGTATAAAAGGAGATCCTAGGTTATGGTTATTGATACACATTCATACGTTTTTGATATATAGCTTCAAGGTTGTAAACCCTAGTACTACACAGAGTACTCGTATTATTGATAATAATAATATTGGAGCTTTTTAGTGATATCATTGTTCATACAATTTACTGTTTCATTAATATTCTTCTAAGTATTAAAGAGTAGATTCCGCATACTCTTTAGTATTCACAAAGTTTCTACCATAGTTGTTTTGGTTCAATCCAAAATAACTTAACCTTTACAAGCCAAGGAATCGATCTTAAGTTGGGATCAACAAGTGGTATCAGAGCTTGTGTTCTGAAACTTTGATCTAGAAGAAACTAACAAGAAGAACTCTTTACTCACAAGGAAGAGATGGATCTAGAAACTGCACAAACCGCTACTACTGCAAAGTTGCCCATTCTCAAACAGGGTGAATATGATATGTGGAGGCTAAGGATTGAGCAATACTTTCAAGTAAAAGACTATGCTCTATGGGATGTCATAGAGAATGTAAACTCATTCAAACCAGCAGCTCAAACAACAACAAATGCTGATGGTACCTAAACTACACTAATACCAGGTCCTGTAACTACTGAAGAAAAGGTTCAAAAGAAGAATGATGCGAAGGCAAGAAGTATGTTACTGATGGCACTTCCTAATGAACATCTAATGACATTTAATCAGTACAAAGATGCTAAGACTTTGTTTGCTGCTATACAAACAAGATTTGGTGGTAATGAAGCCACAAAGAAGACTCAAAAGACTCTTCTGAAGCAAATGTATGAGAACTTTAGTGATCTAAGCACAGAGTCTCTTGACTCTATTTTTAACAGACTTCAGAAGATTGTAAGTCAGCTGGCTATCTTGGGTGAAAATGTTTCACAAGGAGATCTCAATTTGAAATTTTTGAGAAGTCTGCCTTCTGAGTGGAATACGCATGTTGTGGTCTGGAGGAATAAACCTGATCTAGACACAATGAGCTTTGATGATCTCTACAATAATTTCAAGATTGTTGAACAAGAGGTTAAAGGAACTGCAAGCTCAAGCTCAAGCTCAAGTTCTTAGAACATGGCTTTTATGTCATCTCCTAGCAGTACTAATGAAGTTATGCTAACATTCAAGTTAGCACTGCTAGCACTCAAGTTAGCACTACTAGTACTCAAGTTAGTACTGCTAACTTAAGTGATGCCACTGTTTATGCATTTTTAGCCAATCAACCAAACGGGTCTCAACTTGTACATGAGGACCTTGAACAAATTCATGAAGATGACTTAGAGGAGATGGATTTAAAGTGGCAGTTAGCATTGCTGAGCATGAGGACAAGAAAGTTTTTCTAGAAAACTGGTAGAAAGATCACCATCAATGGGAGTGACACAGCTGGATATGACAAGTCCCTGGTGGAGTGTTTCAACTGTCACAAGATGGGACACTTTGCAAGGGAAAGCAGAGGAACTAGGAATCAAGATAGCAGAAGTAGGAATCAAGACAGCTCTAGAAGGACTATAAATGTGGAAGAAACTTCTTCCAAAGCTATGCTGGCTATTGATGGAGCAGTTTTTGACTGGAGCTATATGGCAGATGATGAAGTCCCTACAAACATAGCTCTTATGGCTTTTTTAGACTCTGAGGTACATAATGACAAAACTTGTTCAAAAACATGTCTAAAAAGCTTTGAAACTCTTAAAGCTTAACTTGATGATTTAAGAATAGAGTTTAACATATCTGAGTTTAATTTAGCTAATTATAAAAGAGGGTTAGCATCTGTAGAAGAGCAACTTGTCTTTTACAAAAAGAATAAGGTTATTTTTTGTGAGCAACTTGTTGTCCTAAAAAGAGATATCTCATATAAAGACTCAGAAATTAGTACGCTTAAAAGTAAGTTAGAAAAGCTTAAGCAAGAAAAAGAAAGCAATCAACTTAAAATTGAAAATTTTAATAATACTTCTAAGAGTCTAGACAAACTAATAGGGAGTCAGATACCTGATAAAAGTAGAAAGGGTCTAGGGTTTGTAAGCTATAATGTTGTTCCACCTCCTCCTACAGAGTTATTTTCACCCCTAAACCTTGATTTGTCCAACTCTGGTCTAAAGGAGTTCCAACAACCTGAGTTTGAAGGCTATGGACCTAAGACTAGTAAGAATGTAAGTAAAGATACTTCTAATGAGGTTAGGGAATCTCCTGATGCCCCAATGGTTGAGAAGTTGGTGTCAAATGATAAGTTAAAGAAGAAAAATGTTTTTCCTACTGTTGCTAAGATAGAATTTGTTAGACCTAAACAACAAGAAAAACCAGTTAGGAAACCAGTTAAGTATGCTAAAATATACAGGTCACAAGGTCCTAGGTGAAATCAAAGAAACTAGAATCATCAGAAGTCCCAACAGCTAGGAAGTGACTTTGTGATGTACAATAAAGCTTGTTTTGTCTGTGGAAGTTTTAACCATGTACAGGCTAACTGTAATTACCATCAAAAGGAAAGGGTGGTATCTGGGAATAATTATACAAGGGTGAATTACAATTATTCTGCTAAAAAGGTGCACCCTAGTGCTCACAGGAACATAGTTCCAAGAGCAGTTTTAATGAAAATTAGCCTAAGACCACTTAATACTGTTACGCCTATTAACACTGCTCATCCTAAAACTACAGTTTATAGTGTTAGACCAATGTCATGTTTTTCTAAATCAGAACAATCAACTCTAAAGAGACCCTATCAAACAAGAACAACATTAACTAACCAAAATTTTAGTCAAAAAGTTAATACTGCTAAAGGAAACTTTTATACTGCTAGGCAAAAAGCAGTTAATACTGCTAGGCAAAATTCAGCAGTAGTTAATGCTATCAGGGCAAATCAGGTTAATGTTGTTAAGGCCTCAGCATGTTGGGTTTAGAGACCTACCAAACTTAATAGTGTATCAATTACTTTGAAGAAACATAATTATGTTGATGCAGGAGGCAGATCCAAGTCAGTGATGGCTTGGGTCCCCAAAGGAAACTAATTTCTTATTTTTATGTGCAGGGTCAACCACAAAAAAAAAGATCAAGGTTATATTGACAGTGGATGCTCAGGCCTCAGCATGTTGGGTTTGGAGACCTACCAAACTTAATAGTGCATCAATTACTTTGAAGAGACATAATTATGTTGATGCAGGAGGCATATCCAAGTCAGTGATGGCTTGGGTCCCCAAAGGAAACTAATTTCTTATTTTTATGTGCAGGGTCAACCACAAAAAAAAAGATCAAGGTTATATTGACAGTGGATGCTCAAGACACATGACAGGAAAAATGTCCTATCTCTCAGACTTTAAGGAATATGATGGAGGATATGTTACCTTTGGGGGAGGAGCCAAAGGAGAGAAAACTACTGGTAAAGGAACTCTTAAAACTGGTAAGCTTGATTTTGAAGATGTGTACTTTGTCAAGGAGTTACAGTTTAACCTTTTTAGTGTTTTACAGATGTGTGACAAAAAGAATAGTGTTCTTTTTACTAACACTGCATGTTTTGTTCTGTCTTCTGACTTTAAGTTAACTGATGAAAGTCAGGTTTTACTTAAAGTTCTTAGAAAGAACAATATGTATAGTGTTGATATGAAGAATATTGTTCCTAAAGAGAGTTTTGCCTGTCTTGTTGCAAATGCCACACTTGATGAATCAATGTTATGGCATAGGAGGCTAGGTCATGTAAATTTTAAAACTATTAATAAACTTGTTAAGGAAAATCTTGTGAGAGGTTTACCTATAAAACATTTTGAAAATGACCAAACTTATGTTGCTTGTCTTAAGGGAAAGTAACACAAAGCCTCCTGTAAGTCTAAAATTCATAATTTCATTACTCAACCTTTATTCATGTTGCATATGGACTTGTTTGGTCCAACTTTTATGAGCAGCTTAATGAATAAGAAATATTGTCTAGTTGTCACTGATGAGTATAACAGATTTACTTGGGTTTTCTTTTTAGCATCTAAGGATGAGACTAGTTGCATTCTTAAGAGCTTTATAATTGAGATAGAAAATCTAGTTGATAAGAAAGTAAAGATAATGAGATGTGACAATAGAACAGAGTTCAAAAATAGAGTTATGAGTGAGTTTTGTGAAAAGAAAGGCATTAAGAAGGAATTTAGTGTAGCTAGAACTCCTCAGCAAAATGGTGTTGCTAAAAGGAGAAACATGACAGTAATTGAGGCTACTAGAACCAAGTTAGCTGACTCTAAGTTACCTACTACATTTTAGGCGGAAGCAGTTAATACTTCTTGCTATGTGCAGAATATGGTATTAGTAGTTAAGCCTCATAACAAGACCCCTTATGAACTGTTTAGAGGTAGAACACATGCTCTAAGCTTCATGAGACTATTTGGGTGTCATGTTACCATTCTTAATACCTTAGACCATTTAGGCAAGTTTGATGGAAAGTCTGATGAAGGATTCTTTGTTGGATACTTAATGAATAGTAAGGCTTTTAGGGTATACAACATTAAAACAAGGAAAGTATAAGAAAACTTGCATATTAGGTTCTTGGAGGATAAGCCTATTATTGCAGGTGATGGACCAAAGTGGCTGTTTGATATTGATGTTCTAACAAAATCAATGAATTATGTGCCAGTTGTTGTAGGTACAAACTCTAATGATCTTGTAGGTACAGAAGAAATTATTGGTGCAAGTCATTCTAGCAAGGAGATAGGATCTAGCCAAGACTACATTTTGATGCCACTATGGAAAGATGGTTCACTATTTAATTCTTCTTCAAATAATGCTAGTAATCATGAACCACAACCTTCTAGTGATGCTGGAAAGAAGGATGATGAAGGTGTAAACAATGAAAGTGGAATTGATGATCAAGAGAGATCTAGAAATATTCCTAAAGATGTTAATACTGCTAGGCCAAGTATTAATACTGCAGTACAAATGTTAATATTGGTAGTCTAAATATTAATATTGTTAGTCCAATAGTTATTACTGCTCCACTTGAAGCCACACATGCTGATTTCTTTGGTGATGAAACAGAAGTAGATATGAGCAACATCACTACCACATATCCAGTCCCTTCTACTCTAAATACAAGAATCCATAAAGATCATTCACTTGATCATGTGATTGGAGATGTGCAGTCTGGTGTACAAACAAGGAGAATGATAAGGACTACAAATGAACAAGGGTTTATCAGTGTTGTTTATAAAGAGAAAACTCATGAAGATCTTCAAAATTGTCTATTTGCTTATTTTCTATCACAAGTAGAACCCAAGAAGGTGATTCAAGCTTTGACAGATTCAAGCTAGATAGAAGCAATGTAGGATGAGCTTCTACAGTTTAAATTACAGAAGGTTTGGTCTTTGGTTGATTTACCATATGGCAAGAGGGCCATTAGAACAAAATGGGTCTACAGGAACAAGAAAGATAAGAGAGGTATTG
>BQNB010141166.1:0-17307 GCA_026074375.1 Tanacetum coccineum
ACCAATAACAATCTCAAACATGCTAAACAAGAAGCTTCAAGCTGATCGTTGGAATGAGATGTGTTATCAACTACTCAAGATCGTGACAAAGCAGGAAAAGTGTCAATGAAGTGTTTGAATGCATCCTCCTGGTAATGGTGAAGACTTTTAATAAAACTTGAAGATTCAGAAGATGAACATCAAGTTTAGGGGAGGATTATTGGGTTTAAAAGATTCAAGATGATTCTTAGAGTTACTACTGCTCAGTTACAACTGCTGGAAGGATTAATGTTGTTAGAGATGAGATCAAAGACATATCAGAGAAGAGATAAAGGTTGATTAAAGAACAAGAATACTTATGAAGATAAGTGTTAATTATTTGTAAAGAAGATATGAATAAACTTATTTGTTTAAGAGATTATGTTTACTTATACAAAAGATCATAATCACTTGACGCGTTTTGTAAGCCTATTAGGGTTTCCTTAGTGTATAAAAGGAACCCTACGACATAGATCTAGAAATGAGTCTTCATATTAGTATTCATAGTTTGCATAGCAATCATAGCTAGTATTCATAGCTATTTTGTAACTCAAAATAGTATTCAATATATTAAAAGTTTAGTAAAGATCTTGTTTTACTGTTTCATTGTTCTTCTTAGTATTGCAAACTAGATTCCGCATAGTTTGTGATATTCTCAATCTTAGTTTCTACTATAGTTGTCTTGGATCTATCCAATATAACTAAGCTTTAACAAGCTAAGTAAGATCTGTCAAGAAGGGATCAACAAGTGGTATCAGAGCTTGTTGAGAAACTCTGAATAAGAAGAACACTATATCTACACAAGATCTCATAATCAAAGAGAAGATGGAATCACAGTCAGAAACTACCCAAACAGTGTCTGCACTAAAACTTCCTATACTCAAAACAGGAGACTATGATCTATGGAGCATGAGAATGGAGAAATATCTTACTCACACTGATTATGCTCTTTGGGAGGTTATTTTTATCTAAATATACAATTCTATTTTTAGGGTTATAAGTGTGTAACTTTTGAATAAAAGAAAGGGACGAACCCTAGTTCGTTTAGCAGCTTTTAAGGACGATTTTAGAGCCTCAAAACCCTATTGTACTTCCTTTAATTCATGTTTTAATCAAGTAAGACTATCTTAATCATTCAATATGTCTTGTTGTGTGATTCTTATCTTTTCTTGTTTTATCTTTAACATGCTTGGATAAACCTTCTATTGTGTTTATTTATGATTGTATGAAACTTAGAATGTAGATCTTAGTGGGGTTTGTGTTGCTTTCTTGGTGATGGAATATGCATGTTTGGTCTTAGAAAACTATCTTTGTCTGTATTCACTGTTGATTTGTCTAGGAAAACATGATTGTGTAGAAAGGATACAATCGGGTAGCAGTCTTCATACTACCTTGCCCCTTAATATGGTTGATCTACTCTTAGTATATTTTAGATGCATTTAATATAATCTTAGGGGCCTGGTAATAGTCTTCATACTACTTTACTTTGTGTTTTGCCTCAACAGAATATTAAATAGATGACTGGTTCGTGTAATTCGTTCATGACTTAGGAAATAGTTACATAGATCATCACAAGTGTGACAAAGCAACAACACTAGGAGAAGTAATCTAGGAAGTAATACATGATTAAATAAATACAATCTTTTATTATATTGTTATCACTATATTTAGTTCAATTGCTAAAAAAAAAACAAACTCTCTTAAACATATGATTTAACTGCTTTCCTATAAACATAAAAATACAAAAATAATCTTCTCTCAACCCTTAGAATTAAGTTAGACCGTGATCAAGCCTTTCTGAACTATTCCCTAGAGAACGATAACAACCAAAGAATTGTTATATACCTACCTACAACGTTAGGTACTCTGTCCTAGGGAGTTGTAACACTTCTTGTAGAAGTCCCTTACGACAACCGCATCAGTAGCGTATAAATTCATATATAGGTTTAATAAATCAAGTCAAGTAAAATACACTTGGTTGTACTTTAAGTTGTCCAAATAAATTTGAATATGCTTGCACACAATAAAGATGTATATTAGTGTTACGCAACTCAACTGTGCCCCTACAATAAATAATATGCATTTTGTAGACAGGAGAATGAGAGGTTGGCCGATCTTAAATAGTGATATCCATAATATCTAAGGCTCCATAGACAGGGGAGACATAGTCTGGTATATATAAATTGGAGTGCCAATATCAAACCAATGGGGTCTTAGGAATATCATTGCAAATAACAGTAATAACATGTAAATAAATAATAGATGACATCATATGTCATGGCTAGACTAAATTTAATGTATAAGACACACTAAGGTGGGTCGAAACCCAAATAAGCTAGTTCAGATAGTAGTACGATAGTTCAATAGCATTACTCATAGTTCAATATAGTCAAAGTTTATAAGTCAAAAAATAATCAAGTTATAAACAAGCAACCAAGGTTTTTAGTATAATAACGCTCATGCATTTCACCCCAAAAAGTATAAAACATTAAAAAATGGGAGTTTATGTGATTACTCACAAGCATAATTTATCACCTTCGCAAAATAGTACAAAGTAGTTCATACAATAGTTGTAAAATAGTTCATAAGATAAGCTCATGCATTTCACCCTAAAAAAGGTAAAGTAGTAAAAAGGGGATTTTGTGAATACTCACCTTAAATGCGAGAAGATGCAACAATAGGTATAGATGAATGAAGCGAGGAGAAACCCGTCAAAAGCGCCCTTCTAGTTACCACCTAAGACATATGACAAGGTACTAATTAGACTCTAATGATATGCTCGTATACGACGATAATCTATTTGTTAAACATTTTAACCATTTTACGGGGTAAGTGTCTCATTTGCTTATGCACTTAATTTACCAAAATTTGTCCTGGTTTTTAGTCCTCTTCTAGTGTTTTGTTAACTAAGTTAACGAATTCCACACATTTTGTTCTTTGATCAGGTTTTAATATGATATCTTAGGTGTCTCTATAATTTTTTATAGATTTTCCTCATCTGTTTACATTACTAAAATGCCCTTAGCAAGACAATAGGTCAGTTCTGGACCTATCATTTTCTACAAGCCATAAAATAGGTTTCAAATTGAATGTGGTCTCTGGATTTTAGTTAGCATCAAGTACATATTATGATTTAGTTCTTGCTTGATTTTTAGGGCTCCATATGCTAGTATGAGTGATTTACACCTAAAACAGGACACTTGATCGAAACTGAATACCAGACTATTTTGACCACTCCTACCACTTCGGCCCAAAGCATACCCAAACTTGACCCACATTTTATGAAACTTACATTTCTATATAGCTAAGCCATATAGCAAACTTTGAGAGGTGGAATCTCATGAAAAGACCAGTTTATGATTTGCTTATTGATTTTTGAACTTGCTTTACAAAATCAGTCCACAAAACTCATATTTACACACCTGTACCAAATTCGTGTTTTGACTGACCAAAATCCCATTTCAATGCTTCATTCTTAATGTTTTCAAAATTAGACTCTGAGTAGATAATTTAAGGCTTTTAAATAACCTTCAAAGCTATTTTTATTACAAATTTATGACTCCAACAACATGACCTTCCAAGATTAACAGGCCACTATTACGGGTTTTACCAAAGCTTTCATGCATCCATTTTTAACCAAACCACCTAAAATGACCAAACTAAATCTTGAACTCATTTTATATCATATAAAAATCCTTTTTATCAAATAAAACCAGTAGGTACTTCCCAAAAATTTTAAACCAGTGCATGCACAAGATTACACCCCCATTTAGCTTAAAATCGTAATTTTATGTCCCATATCACCACTAGTTTTATCATTCAAATCACCAAACCACTCATACAAATTTTATAACCATATTACCATTTTTTTAAGGGTCTCTTAACCAAGGTTATAAATAGTGTGAGGCGTGACGTGGCGGCATGACCAAGTCGCACGCCTTATAAGCCATGGCATGTCATGGCGTTTTTAAGGCATAACTTAAAGCGGCATCAAATACAAAAATATTTATAAATTTATATATTTATATCATATTTCAAATATATTAAGTTTACAAAAAGTGTCATACATAAGTAATAAAGTTAAGAAACTATATTTGCATATAATCTTTTCTCATTTCTATAAAAAATGATTTTTAAAATTAAATTTAAAAAAAGCCTTCAAGCATCACACCTTATCACGCATTATTACGTTTTCCACTTCTCATCTCACGTCACGCCTTAAGCCTACGCCTTGGTCTATTGTGTAGCGTGGAGGTCACGCCTTGCGCCTTTGCGAGGCCTTAGTGACGCCATGGCGTACCTTTTAGAACCTTGCTCTTAACACTACATATTCAGTAGAAATTTATTTTATAGATTATGACAAAACAAAATAACAAAAACGGGTTTTTAAGCCATACTAGGCACTTTTGGGTACAAGATAGGCACAAGCCGTCTTGTACCATTGTCTTACCTATGAGAATATCAAGAATAGGATGACATGAAGATGAGGATGAGATGATCTTGATCTTTAAGATGGTATCGTGAGTGAAAAACAAATCAAGAACTTGTTAAGGGTTAACAAAACAAGCCTTTTGATGTATGTTTCTTGTGTTTCAACAAGATTTTGATGGTAGTTTTTTTGTGGTGATGCTTGGTCGGATTCCACTAGGAAGAAGGAAGAAAGATGTTTGACTTTTAGCTAGAGAAGATATGTGTGCGAAATAATGATGAGATAGAAGAGTGTTAGGAGGTTCAGTGGGTTGAGTAAAGGCATTAAAGAAGAAACCAATCTCATTGGCTTAAAGAAAGGTGAGGGGATGGTTTGTAGCATCAAGAAAGGGGGAAAACAAAATTATTTTTGATTTAAATGTTGGGTGTATTTTATTTGGTAAATAACTTGTAAGATATATATTGTTAAGTGTAAGTATAAATAAGGTATAAGTGAAAATATAAACTGAGTTAAGTATGGATATATATATATATATATATATATATATATATATATATATATATATATATATATATATATATATATAGTTAGTGATAATGAATTACATAAGCTAGTTAATTTAATTTATTAGTTGTGTATAAGTGTTAGTTTAAACATGTAAATGTAAAAAATGTAAGGCTTAACGCGATCTCTAATTTATCGGGTGATGCAAAAGTGATGTAAAGTGGAATAACCAAAGTTCTTAAATATGTGTAACTTTAGTTTATATGTGATTATTCACGTTAATTAAGGACATTTCAGCATATCGTTGACTTAAAGGCGTTTTCCTAAAATTGTATGTAGAAGGCACGTCTATAACCCAGGGTTCCTAAAAATGGAAAGTTATGCACAAAATGACCCAACTAATCATAAAATAAACTTAATGAAAGTAAAATATGATAAGAACGTTGCACAACACTAACGGTTGCTAACTTGAATTTAACGGTTGTGACATGATTCATTGTAAAACTCTGACAGATTTCTGAATTAGTGAAATGGGTTAGAAATGTAAGTCATTTGAGATGTTATTTGTTTATGTGTTGTTAAGGGTGATCTCTTAGTGTCATTTATAATGGTTAAGGTATTTTGTATACCTTTAGAGGTATGTGAGAATGCATAAACAAGTATGATGCAAATATATAATTTTCTTTAAGATTGTATTAATAGCTATATCAAAAGATGTTGTAAACTTGTAATAATTTTTGATTAATTCATGTATGGTGTTATCTATATCTCATGTGATGTACTATGAGCTGTTGCACATCGTGTTTTCGCTTTAGCGAGATTTAACAGACTTGGTATCAGAGCTAAGGTTTTAAAGAATGCCAGTTTTTCCAAACAAAAAAGTCAGCTATAACCAAATTTTTACTTTATTAAAACACCATGCCTTAAATCTTTGTTTTAACTAATAAAATACCAGTCTAACTAAACTAAGCATTTGCATGATTAATTTAAATTTTATTAAAACATCATGCCTTAAATATTTGTTTATGTGTTGTTAAGGGTGATCTTTTAGTGTCATTTATAATGGTTAAGGTATTTTGTATACATTTAGAGGTATGTTAGAATGCGTAAACAAGTATGATGCAAATATATAATTTTCTTTAAGATTGTATTAATAGCTATATCAAAAGATGTTGTAAACTTGTAATAATTTTTGATTAATTCATGTATGGTGTTATCTATATCTCATGTAATGGACTATAAGCTATTGCACATCGTGTTTCTGCTTTAGCGAGATTTGACAGACTTGGTATCAAAGCTAAAGTTTTGGAGAATGTTGGTTTTTACAAACGAAAACGTCAAGTATAACCAAAATTTTACTTTATTAACACACCATGCCTTAAATCTTTGTTTTAACCAATAAAATACTAGTCCGACTAAACTAAGCATTTGCATGATTTTTTCACAATTATATATAGCCTGATTAACTATGTCTAATTCGGGAAGGATCAGGCGATGCTGGGAGTAACTACTTTTGAATTTTGTTTAAACCGACTTTCTACTTAAATCCCTGAAAAGCAAAACTTTATGTGTGTGTGCATTGCATCTTATAGGAATTAATATTTCCAGTCTTACTAACTAAGAATGCCTTTACTCTAGTTATGTTTCTATCTTATTATATCACACTACGTGGTTAAATATACTTTTATTTGGTCACATTTCGGTCACATTATGCCTTACTATGCCATTAAGTATACTTGTATTCCGTTCGTATTTTAGTCATAGTATGTCACATACCTCATCTCCCCGTACCGTCTACTCTGTTAGCAAGTCTGGACACACCGCTAGTCTCTTTATAATCCTCGTTGAAACTTTGTGGAAGAATCAACTATGTGGATATTTGATTGAGTATGAAGGAGCAATGGTGAGATGCTAGTGCTCTAGACTTGACCAACATAGTTTTGCTTCCGTCGATTCGTCAAGGCTTGTGTATGATTTAGACTACAAGAATGATAGTTATCAACCCGTCAAGGGTGACACTCGGGTCACCACTACAGGAGACTCCCATAAGGGAAATGAATCCTCGTGCTTCATATCCTGTTTGATGAGATTATTACCTCAATGACCCACACCTGACACGAGTAAGTAATGGGTATATACGATAGAACCTCATCAGTCGCAATGTATACCCTGGTGAGTCCTGCACCATATTCTATGCCGATGAATTGGGTTACATCACTAGTCGTCCTAGGAACAACCCACCTAGCATCAAACCTTTTAACAAAGTCTAGAGACATACGATAGTTGTCTTACAACATAGCAGAAGTCTTATTTTCTAAACTACCTATTCATATTCTTAAGTTATCAAACATAAGGAAATCAACATCACTATCTCTAGAATATTATTCTATTCCTTTTCTTTTCCTTAGGAAGTACTGTCTTGTTTAGGTACTAAGATGTATTAGAGTACCATTGCTCATGAAAAACTATCACGAATTATAGGACTGAATCGAGCACCTTCGAATGAGACTTACAATAGCGATATATCTTGCCTTGACACTATTTCATAAATGTACAACTTTCCTACTCATTCCAAATAATAAGACTCTCTTATTGGTAAAAAAATGCATTAAATCAAATAATCGATGTACAATTACTCAAATGGCATTCTGCCACTTTCTGAGTTCTAGACAACTTATTCACCTTGTGATATGATCTCATTTTTATATTGTAACATCAAGAGATTCTAAGTTTCATAAGGATTTTGACATTTAGCCTTCATTCGTAAACAAGTCAAACATCTCTTGACATAGTATCTAATTGATTTTTTTCATTCCATACCTCAAATACAACAATCTAAGTCATTATACGTCTTAGTAGTGGCTAGATGAGTTGGATACATAGAATTATAAGCTTCATCGAATAATAATTATTATCAAACATTGACACTCGGATTCTACCCTTAAATATTCTAGTTCCTTGGTCATCGTCTTCATGTAGTAGCACATACCCAGCTACTCGACCTTCCTGGAGGTTTTCTCTTTAATTAACTTTTTCTAAAATTATCTTGTAACAACAAAGGGACTCGTAGTAATGTGTACTCCCATTATTCAAACTCTAATTGGTTCTACTTATTTTTTTCATCTTTTGACTTCAGCAATCACATTTACTACTCTTCCTGGATGATAAAGGATATCATAAAGGTAACTCTTTACCAAACCGTTCACCCTATTTGTCTTTTAGGAGATCCTTCTTATGAAACATGTACATAAGACCCCCGCGGTCTATATAAATAAGATGTTGTGTACCATTCAAATATTGCCTCCATAATTTCAATACAAGATTACGACTTCCAACTCCATGTCACGAGATTGGATATCTCTTCTCATTTTCTTCATTTTCCTTAGTTCGTAACTGATAACCTTCTCTTACTACATTAGCACACGTCCAAAACCTTTCTTGATGCGTCACAATATACAACAAAAACCCTTTGTGCCTTTAAAGTCTACTTAAACTCTCTCTTACAACATGGATTTAGGAACATATTAGGAACGTATGAACCCCCTTTTCTAGCAACTCATGCAATTTCTTTATTAGCTCTCGCTTCTCTGGGATCCATTCGATAAGGTGATCAAGCTATAGGTGGCGCTCCCAATATGGTATTGATTTTTAATTTTACCTAACGATCATGTAATATCCCTAGTAAATTATCCCATATTACATTAGAATATTTCTTCATTATAAAAATATCAGGAGTCTATTTTTTCCTTCTACGCATTTACTACATACTATATAGTATATATAAGCTAAACAATATTTCATCCTTCATAACATATATTATTCCTATATCACTACTTCCTCAATCTTCGTACACAGTGATCGTTCTTTCTTTTAGAAATGCATCTTTACTAATCTTTCTACCATAGATGATTCTTACCTTAATATTTGGCCAATAATTCCATACTAATTACCACAACTAATCTACCTAAATGAACAGGAACTAACTTCATGATATTTACCTTTTCATCGATACTAATAGAAAAAAAATCATCACATCAAATTTATTATTTCCATAACCCATACCATTAAATGCTTTATTTTAATGAATACGTTGACCTTACGGTGTCCACAAGAACCACTACTTCCACAAGTTAAAGATACGGTGCAACCTCAAACAAAGTGATCTAATATCCTACACTAGTAACAAGTGTTCGTGCCAACTTTACATCATCCTACTATATTCATATTTAATTTTGTGCAAGTAAGGTAAGAAGTTATATTCTCCTTCCTATCTATCATGGAACCAATATTTGGACTTCAGGATCAGCTACTCACACTTTCCCATTCTTGTATTCATCTAGTCTAATTTCAAGCGACTTGTTTTCATTCTTATCTACAACTTTAGCTATCTCTACTACTTGTACGGAACTTCTTGGTGTTGTAATTCTCACAAATTATAGATTTTGGTTAGGAGTGGATAGAGAACGACTGCTCCTTCTTTCCTCGGTATATACTTGAAGTTTTACAAAATGTTATAACTCGGTAAATTTCCTTGAACTAAATTAGCTCATTGCTTTAAGTTTATAAAACCTTTTTCAAAGCTTATCTATGTAACCTCGTGGATAAAACTTCTTCCCCATCGTCTTTATCAATTTTTCTCAAGACGACTCACTTACTTTGACAGTACCCCTGACCTTCTTCACTAATCTCACCAATCTAAGTTGCAGATACCTATTTGTTTGTTTTGTAGCAACCCTAAAATTGAGTCATTTTTAAAAACGTTAAGCTTTTTACCAACTCTTAACTTAATTTCCTAACAATTCTTGTTTGATGAGATTTGAAATTAAGTTAGATTCAAGTTGTTACTTAGGTTAAGATTTTAGATTAATTTGCTCAAGGACGCGCAAGGCATACTCCATTAAATCTAACAACTCAATAGTTACCACTGGTATTGGCCATTGCATGATAAGTTGTTGCCATAACACTCGAGACCAACTTTGATCTCAAGTTCTTTCGTCAAAAATTTAGCTTTCATTGGTTTCTTTGTTTAAGCATTACCTTATTGCATTAAGAACAGCTGCAGCAGTTTGTTTGAAATATAGTTGGTAATATCGCTTACACTATTCTAACATTTACATAAGTAAAATTTCTCAAATTAGAATGATCAATGCCACCCTTAGACTTAGCACGTTGACCTTTTTCCCTTACCTTTTCTTCGTCGACCTCTCGTTGGGATGAGATTTGTGCGAGCATAATGACTCACTTGCACAATAGGACATTCTTCCCTTATTGTAACACCCTCAAGATTCTAGTGGTTAATAGGTGTTGAGCCTCAAGAAATGCCTACCAGAAGATTACCTGATTATCACCCCATATGAAGTTTAATTTGATGATTGATTTCATCTTATGAAAGAACCAACCGAAATCCTCATTAGGAATGTTAAGTATCTTAGACGAAGTAAGATTTCGATTACAAAAGTTCATTGGATACAAACAATGGACATGAGATTTTTTGAGAACACACTGATTATACGAAGCACTAACATTTTTAACTTCTTGGTGAGAATAAAACTCAAAATAGACGACAATTTGCGCTTTGTTAAGGAGCCCTTAGAAATCATAGACCCTGAGGTCAAGAAATTGAAGCAGAGTCAAATTCCCATTGCAAAGGTCAGATGGAATTCACATCGAGGTCCTGAATACATATGTGAGCGTGAGGACGAAATCAAACGCAAGTACCACCACCTGTTCACAAATGTTTCATCTCTAGACGAAACGAGTTGAATTTCGAGATGAAATTCCTTTCAATGGGGAGATACTGTGACAACCGTCTAAACTCAGTAGAGTGACTAATAATAATTTATAACATCTTTGATTAAAACTATGCATGTTAAGCTAGTTTTATGTTAGTCGGGTTATGTTTTTGCTTTGTGTTCAATATTCTTTAGGCACCCACACGTTATGAACGTATCTCGAGCTACGATATTATTTGAATGTCAACTTATTAAAAGGCTTTTGGCATTTTAGAAAAGTCTTTCTGTTAGTTTTTATAATAAATAAGTTCTTTAAATGCAAATAGTTAACAAAAAGGGACTAAGGGTGCAAAATATTTAACGACATGGACTAACCTTGCAAATTATGAAACTTACTGTATAAGCTTTATGTATCTTTCCTTGTGATGAAGAAACTCATAATTTACTAAATACATACGCGTATGTATGTATGTGTTTTGGACGTGGCACTCGAAGAAGAAAGGAAGGAAAAATATTACTAGACTTTCATTTATCAAGATTAGTACTAAGGGTTTCAAGATTCAAGTGCAAAGTTTTAGTGTTCCTCAAGGTTAAGTGTTGGTAATTTATAGATATTCAAGTTCCAATAACCTTATTCAATTCAAGATAAATTCATGTTTAGAATTATGTTCATATGAATTTAGAAGAGTTTTATGTAACTTGGAGGTTATGTAAACTTATTTTTAAATTATGATGAAAATTAGTTTAGATAATCATGTTATGTTAGAATCATGTTAGAAGCTTTGTTATGTTAGAATCAAGTAAATAATTAAGTAGGTGAAATTATGGTTAATTGTGTAGTAGAAATCATGTTTATGGATTTTCATGTTATGACGAGTTTATCTTATAAAGGGTGTTTGGTACAAGCTTATGATGTGTTTAAACTAGCAAGATAGCTTATGGGCTTAATGAAAAATGATCTTAACATGTTAAATAAGTTAGAATATAAGTTTGTTAAAGAGTAGAATAGCTTAGCATATGTTTTGAGATGTTATTGTGGTGTTTAAATTTTATGACAGAATGGTTTTTAGAAATTGGGTCAACTTTGAAGGGTTGTAGAAAACTAACTATTTATCATATTGACTTGAGGCCTAAACAAAAATTGTAACCCTCTGAATCTACTTTATTTGTTATGCTGAAAGTATTGACTAGTTTAGTAGGTAAATTAGTGTAAATTGCATATTATTACAACAAGTTCAAATTTAAAAAATATGCAGCAATGAGATTTTTAAAAACTCATATCGGATAAACCGTAGCTCCGTAGGAAGTGTTCGTTACATTTTCGGAAAGCCAAAAGATTCTACTTTCATGGAAAATTAGTCTTATAAACTATTTTAGAGTTTAAGTTAGTCAAAAAAGGTAAAGTGCACGTTGTGCAGAATTGACAGCTTTGCGCAGATTTTATGCATTTTTCTAAAATTGATATAAAATCAACCATAAGTCGGATTGAGTCGTGCCATATGTCGTCAAAAAGGTAAAAATGTCTACTTCTAAGTAAATTTATTCATAGATGTTTATTCCTTGTAAAACTCTGTCAGATTTCTGAATTAGTCAGGTGGGTTAGAAATGCAAGTCATTTGAGATGTTATTTGTTTATGTGTTGTTAAGGATGATCCATCTCTTAGTGTCATTTATAATGGTTAATGTATTTTGTATACCTTTAGAGGTATGTCAGCATGGATTAACAAGTATGATGCAAAATATCATTTGCTTTGAGATTGTATTGATAGTTATGCATCAAATAATGTTGATCCCTTTTAAATAGATCTTACTTAGCTTGTTTAAGCTTAGTTGTGTTGGATAGATCCAAGACAACTATAATAGAAACTAAGATTATGAATACTACATACTATGCGGAAACTAGTTTGTAATACTAAGAAGAACAATGAAACAGTAAAACAAGATCTTGCTAAACTTTCAATATATTAAACACAATCAAAGTTACAGAATAACCTTGTAACTATGAATACTAACTATGAGAAATCACTTTTAGATCTTTATCTCTAACTATGACTTAGGGTTTCTTTTAAAGGAAACCCTAATGGGCTCACAAAACGCGTTACATGATCATGCATATCTATTCCTAATATATCTCATGCATATCACATAAGCAGTACTAACTATTATAACTAACCTTACTAACTATTAAAACTAACAGTACTAATAAGCTAATAGTACTAACACTTTGTACTGGCAGTACTAAGTTTTCTCTTGGCAGTACTAAGTCTTCTCTTGGTAGTACTAAGTTGAACCAGCAGTAGAAACTTGTAGAAGCCCTTAATTCCCAACAATCCTCCCCTAAACTTGTGATTTACCTTCAAATCATCAAGTTTCTGAATTAAACCTTCTGTGAAGAGAGGATGCTTCCAAACACTTTACTGTCTTGGTCTATTTGCTAGTATGACAATTTTCCTTAAAAGCTCATATGCCATCTCTGAATATTGATCCACTTGCAGCTTGTTACACAACATCAAAGTCAAAAGCCCTCTTGTCAGTGGATAATCTTTCTCAACCAACATGAAGATATCATGTCCTCTATCTTTAGATACATGATGAACACCACATGTATCAAATAACCTCCATGTTAATGGATCATGCATATACCTCTAAAGCTTCCACAGAATGTCATCAGTATTAGGTTCAAATAACCTCTTCAATTCAACCCATAATGTTCTTTCTTGGTCATCAGTAGGATCTGTTGAACTGAATCTTTCTTTAACCAAACTCCATAGCTTATCCAGGTCATCTCTATCAAATTTCTTTAACATATCATCAAAGGTCTGATAAGCTTCTGTATGGTTTCTAACTCTTATAATTTTCTAATACTTTCTTGTGTCTTCAGAGTAAACCTCCCAGTCTATAATTGGAAATTTGACCTATAGGGCTTCAACATAGACTTGTTCTACTGGAACTACCATTATCATTTGTTGTAAATCATCTTTTGATATCTCATTTGCTTTTAGTTCTTCAGTTGGTTCTGAGCCTTCTCCAGTCTTTTGCCGTTTTGAACATTCTTCTTGAAGATTTAGACCTACTATTTTTGTTCTTTCTTTTTCCATAACAGAGTCTATAGGCACAAATGAGGTAACCTGTTTGTAAACATCTCCTTGACTTTATAAAATCTCTTTCCCTTGAAGTGTTCTATCTTGTATCATACCATATTCTTCATATATGTGCACATGGTCTTTCTTTGCTGAGACATGTTTGAGGTTTATTTCTGATTGCCTCATATCGCTGTGCAGCTTGTAGCTTCTTTCTCTTATCAATGAGTTCTGCAAGTAGTCTTTCCCTTTTTTAATGGATAGATTTTCCCTTTCTTCCTCTAACAGTTTCTCAGCCAGATCCTCATCTACTTAAATCTAAGCATGAACATCTTCCCAATCAATATCAGCAACTGGGGGATTAGCTTCATCTTCAGTAGTCTCACTTTGAAGTAGCTCTTCTTGTTCTGCATTAAACTTTGCTTCTTTTTCTGCATTAAATCTTGCTTGTTCTTCTTCATGCAACTTCTGAGCTAATTCTTCATCAAGGCTCATCAGAATCTGAACTCTCTTTTTGATCTTCTTTGGTTGCTCAGACTCTTGCATAATGGCTTTACTCTTATCCTTTATAGTTTCACTTGATGAAGCAATAATGATGTTAACTTGTTGAACCATGCCAGCAGTACTAACTGGCATTGATGCACCAGCAGTGCTAACTGATTCTTCAGCAGTACTAAATATCCTACTAGCAGTACTAACTCCTTCACTTCCAGTACTAACTGCTCTTCTTTTTCTAGTATAAGTGTTGACATTTTTCTTGGCTTCATCTGCAAGAACTTTAGCTGCACTAAGAACTCCTAACTGATCTTCAGATTGGTCTTCTTGACTACTAACCTTTGTAGGAGTAACCAAGGAAATTCCTGCATCTTGATCAATGTTTTATCATCCTCCCTGTTTGGAAGTATCCCTTAACTCTCCTCATCATCTGAGACTACAATCTTGGCTCTCCTTCTAGCTTGGCTTGTCTTGATAGTCTACTCTAACTTCTTCACCTTTTTGATAAGTTTAGTTAAAGCAGCACCATAGGTTTGTTTTGTTTGCTTCAATTCTGTCTCTAAGCTGTCCACTTTGTTTGACAATTTTGTACATATAACCGTCAATTCATGTAGTGTCATATTGCTCTCATCACTTCAAGCTGTGTGACCTCCTGGGATAGGTGAATCATGGGGCATGGTAGGAGACTTAGGGATGTTACCACTGCCCTGTCCTGCATCTATGCTAGAGACAGTAGTGGCAGCCCCTCCATGAACAACATCCACACTTATGAATGCAGCCTTATCTGCTACATTAGTGTATGTAAGAGAACTAGGCTGAGGAACCTTAGTTTCCTGTCTGGTTGGTATCCTTGAGGGTGATGAAAGTGGTGGTTGTGAGGTTTTTGGAGCACCTAAGGGTGTGTGATGGGACTCAACTGGGACTGTTGATCCTTCACCCTACAGAATTAGACCTTGAACAAGCATTGTTGGAAATAAAGGAATGTCCACCCTAGTGTATCCCTTAGAAGCCCTTCTCATATTGCTAAATAGTTTTTATGTGAGGGTAGGAGCAATATAAGTTATGTTGTGAGGTAGAAGATGTCTCTTATGCTTGTTCAAAAAGATTTGAATAAATCTTGGATAAATAAAAAATTTAGACTTACTATCCAAGTTTTTCACCATGCCTTCAAAAATCATTTTAGAAAAGTTAAAAGTCATGTTTGTGGCCAAGCAAATGATAGCAATTGCTATATTGCTACTAAATTGTTCCCAAACAGTCTTTTTAGGACTTAAGCAATGAAGAATGGTATGGATTAAGAATCTCCATTGAGGGGAAAAGTGACCCTTTTAGAAGGTCAACTTGTCAGAGTTGGAAACATACCTCATAAGTGCAAGTTGTTCAAATATTTTAGTATTAGGCAAAGTAGTAATACCATCAGAGTCTTCTAACTTTAGATGCCTTCTGATAGATTCATCAGAAACAAGCTTAACTTTCCCATATATTGTAGCAGTGATTTATACTTCTCCAAAGTCTAGGGTGTTTGTAGCAGCAGTTTGCCAAAATTGTTAAATAAGTAAAACATGGATAGTAGGATTTTCAATGAGAGCATACTTTATGTGACTTGTATTGATAAAATCCACTATTTGGTGAAAACCTTCACTTCCCTCTGTTTTGTGCAAGTAAGCGACCATGTTGTGTGTATCACAGAACTCCAAATTAGCCATTATTGATTGTGAAAAGGTTGATTGAGGTCTGGGATAGGTGTGGTTGTGGGAGTATGTGAGTTTAGAAAAGTTAATTGAAATATTATAAAGAGATCTTAAGGTTGTAAATGGACCGACATAATAAGATTGAATCTTTATCTTGAAGAAAGCTTATAAGGGAAAGAAAGATCAAGAAATATCCAAATTATAGACCCTTATAAGCTAAGTTGTTGGCGGAAATATCTCAACGGCTATAATTAATTAAGGAAATTCTATTATACCTCAAACAGTACTAACGGTATCATAACAGTACTAAGATTAGCCTAACAATACTAAGTAGTGCCTAACAGTACTATGTTTTTCTGACTAACAGTACTAAATATGCCCAGCAGTACTAAGTAATACCTAGCAGTATTAACTTTTAAGATACCAGTTTTAACCTCAATTTTGTTCCAAAACGTATTTCCATCAATCTTGATTCTCACAAGCTCTCTTTCTGGTTTTATTCTCACTTTATCTCTCAATTCTTTTGCTCACTAAGTCACTCTTTCTGTTTTTGTTTCACACATCTCTCTTTTCTTTTTGCTCACAATATCAGACAGTTTTATACAAATACCATTAATTCCTTTAGTTTCATGCTGTCCTCCCCACTTCCAAGTGTGTTAACTCTTGAGAGAGGTGGATCATTAGACTGTTTAGATGCAACCTCAAACCTAGTTTAAGCTTCTACACCTCCAATATGGTAACTTGGCACCTGAGACCACTACCTGAATCAGTTCCCTAAGGAAGAGATTCATTAAGTGTTGCCATGGATTGGGTCCTATTTATCTTACCACTATCATGCTTTACTTCTAAGCTAGAAGCAGTAGTGGCAGCCCTTTCCATTATGTCTTCCCACTCCTTATAGACAGTCTCATCTGCAACAAGGTGAATAGGTCCACTAGACTGAGATATCTTAGTGGTCCTTTTGGCTTTCCTAGGTTTGTGGGTCTTTTGAAGTTGATATGATTATAAAACGGTGATTGGTTCTTTATTAGAGAGTTGAGCAGATGTGAATGTGTGTTAGGGATCAATGGGTTATCCTGACCCTTCATCTACTTCTACTGAATGTTACATTTCCTTTCATCCAATCTTAATTAACCTCTCCTCAAACAATGCTTCAGAGATTAATTAATCCAATGCTAGCAATCAGAAAGTTAAACCTGCTAACATCAGAAGCCTTTATGAGAAGATCTGCAACATTGTGGTATGTGTGAATCTTGATCACTTAAATCAACTTCTTCTCATAAGAATCTATGATGAAATGATGCCTTATTTCAATGTGTTTGGTTTTAGAATGAAACACTGGATTCTTCACAATACAA
>BQNB010141167.1:0-17307 GCA_026074375.1 Tanacetum coccineum
ATTTGATATACTACCTTGGGTGTTTGTGTTTGGGGTTAGATATTAAAACAGATTATTTGCTTTATTTGGAGTGAACAAAATTTAAATCATTGTAGCATGCCATAGTCAAATTATAAGTAGTTTGGACAAAGAAACAAATTACTTCAAAATATAAGTGAGTATATGTTGGTCATGGCCAAAAAACCAAACCGAAAAGTCTGAAAATCACCTCCAGACCGCAATCCCAAATACCCTCGAAACCGATTGGTGCTCGTTTCTAAACATAACCATTGACTAAATGACGAATAATGGCTTTGGCCTGAATGAACATAATCACTTTATTTTGAATATTTGTCAAAATGTGAGTAATTTTATTTACCAATTTAGTAATTTACTGACTTAATGCTAAAAATATAGTAAATAGTAAACACTGTATGATGTGCATGTCGGTTTCGGTTAATAAGGTCAAGCAAACCGAATGAGATGTTTCTGTCAGTCATAAAATCAAAAATCAAAACACGAGTTTTAGCTCTGGCTCCATATTTCAGTTAATTCCATTTTTTGTTCATAAGGTTATGTTAAGAGGTTGGACAGCGATTCATTTATGTTTCTGATATATTGTATAATTGTTTGCGTTATACGTGTATATAAGCTGGTTTTCTTTGACTTTGCCAACCCGAACCAAGTGACCAACACAAATCCGACCCTAATTGTCACCCAAACTACTACTACTATCAGTGCTAGTAACTTTTATAATGTATCAGAATGCATGACATAAACAATAACTAACACTCCCTAAAGTTACACCATAACCTTTTCACATGTTGGTGTTATTAGAGATTTCCGGGGGAATTTGTGGGATTGGGAAAAATAGAGGGTGAAGGACCCATCATGATGAAGGGTCTTAATGGAAAAGAGTGGCCAATGGTCGCGCGGTTGGATAAATCATATCAGTCAGAACGCTTTTACTCAGTCAAAGGGTGGCGGGGTTTCAGGCGTAGCAATGGCTTAAAGGAAGGTGATGAATGTGTGTTCAAGTTCATCACAAGTGAACGTAAAATCTGCCTAGCAAAAGGAAAAAAAGGTTGCCGATTCAGCCATGTCAGGATGGTAGTTGCACCTTATGATTACCAATGCAGCCACATGATTCTGATATAATGTGATTCATAATTTATACCTGTTGTTGGCCCCTAACAACAGGATCTATGATTAACGATATACCACAAACATGAAATGAACTTTATTTCTATAAATCTGTCATCGATTGTGATGAATGTTTACATCTCTACTATTTATACATAATGAAAAGTCACGAATGAAAGGGTGTGTTGGTTTGTTTAATCCAACAGTTGTGTCCCTTCCTATGTAACTGCCATATAACTGTTTTTATAACTAACTATAACTGTTTTGTAACTGCCTTTGTCTCTAGCAGATTTGGATTAACCCAACATTCTCCTCCTTAATCACAATCGCTTTGTCGTAGGTCTTTAAGTCTTCTTGATCCATCTTCTGGTTAAATCCACCATTTGAGCTACTATTGCTTTGATTTCTTATAGTGCTTGTGATCATCCTTACATCCAGGTAGATCAATTTTTCTTCGGTTACTTCCACCTTTACTGCTGTGATCTTCCTTAAGTCCAGGTTGATCATATTTTTTCTGGTTACTTCCACCTTCGTTGTTGTGATCTATCATAAATCCTGATTGATTCATGTTTCTGGTTGGTTATACTACCAACACTTTGTCTTCCTAGTGGAGTTCTTGCAACGTATATATCTTCCTTAATTCCAGGTCGACTCATGCTTTCGGTTACACCACTATCAAAGTTTTCGCTGCCAACTCCTTGTTGTTCAATGTTTGATACTGTCAATTTGAAGCTGAATGGAATTTCCTTTCATTCTTGCTTCGTGATTCTTCTTGGTTAATGAAACTTCCTGGTGCTTCTTCAACAGTTGCCATAAGCAATGTTGGTTCTAAGTATTCTTCAATGAGATTGGATTGTTCTTCTTTCTTTGATGGACATTTGTTTGCAAAATGCCCATACTCCTTGCATTTGAAGCATAGCACCTTACTCTTATCATGAGTAAATTTATTTGAGTTGCTGTCTGTTTATTTCTTAAAATTATTTTGTGATGATTCCTAGTTCTTCCTTTCTGATCTGAATTTGTTATTTTCTTGGCCTCGTGATTGGTTAAATCCACCATGACCACGGGTATCACAATATTTAGAGCTACAAGTATTTACCTGTGACGGCTAGAACTCGTATTAAACTAAACTTCATGACGATCCCTCAACCTATAGCATTAATTTGCAAATGCGATCATGTGCATGAACTTGTTTAACTTCAGTTCTTACTAGCAAATATACAAGTGTTAGGCCAAACGATGATTTCAACGATGTTGTTCATCATTATATCAATCTGGAGTTGGAGATTTTGCGCAATACAACAGGAAAATGAAAATTAACGGCTTATCGATCAAATCAAAATATTTTTACAATCCAACTTTTAGGTACATAAAGATAACAAGTTGGGTTCTTTTACATGGTAACTACACAACTGTATTAATAACACTAAATATAAATACTAAAGCGTTTTTGTTCAATAAATTAAAATTTGAAAACCCAAAAATCTTTATGCAAATATTTGTTTGAGAAGCATTATTGCGGACCAAAAAAATTTCATTGAAAGATTGTTTTTTGTCGCAATCCAAAGTTACAATTTTGCATAATTGACAAAAATTAAATTTGGAGCCTATCAATTTTTGTTGACTTTTAGTCAAACCCAAGCGTTTCGTTTTTCTCAAAGAAACTAGCCACTAACATGTTTGCACCATTCAGTTTAATTTAATTAAAACTTTGCTTGAGAACATTAAATAATTTAAGAGCTTTTGACATTACTCATGAACTATGGAGATTGGCAAAATATAAATGCCGAGGCCCGTAAACCCATGACCTGGAAACCCTCTGCCGAGGTGAAAAGCTACTCTTATGAAAGCTTGGTAGGAGACGGCATAAACCACAAATTTATATCATATTATTTTATGTATCGGTGAAATGTAAATTTTAATGCCAAACTGTCCATAAAAATCCTAGTTAAAGACAAAAATTGTCAAACCGAATGAAATATGTAAGCAACGGCTTGTCGTCTATCGATACGAGTGAAGGCATCAAGTTAGCCATCATCACGCACATGAAGGCCACCCGGTATCACAATATTTAGAGCTACAAGTATTTACCTGTGACGGCTAGAACTCGTATTAAACTAAAGGATTAGGATCCTCTCATGTTCAAATTGAACATGAGAGGTAATGTTGAGATTTATGTGAGTGAGTAGCTTAATATTTAATAAAATAGATGCCCCCACAATATTTAACTTATTTTTTTAATCACTCACATAAACTTCAACATTACCTCTCATGTTCAACTTGAACATGAGAGGATCTCAATCCTAAACTAAACTTCATGACGATCCCTCAACCTATAGCATTAACAAGCAAAAGAACCCGCGCGTTGCGTCGGGACTAATTTTTTCCCGAATAATTTTTTTTTTTTACGTTTCGGGGGGTTTTTTTTGGGCGATGCGTTATGGCGGGGCTAATTTTTAATATTTTCTTTTTTTGTATGATTCGGGGAAAAAAATTTGCGTTGGGACGGGCTAATTTTTTCCCGAATATTTTCTTTTTTTGGGACGGCTTTGTAAATTTTTTTACGGGAATTTTTGTGTAAGAAAATCGTAAATAGTTAAAAGGTGAAGGTCCGTTTTGTATATTTTTTTTTTACTTTGGGCCAGATTTTAGGCTATTTTTTGGGTTTTTTTTTGGCTAATTTTTTCCCGGATATTTCCTTCTTTTGTACGATTCAGGAAAAAAAAATTTGCGTTGGGACAGGTTAATCTTTTCCCGAATATTTTCTTTTTTTGGGACGGTTCGATATCTTTTTTTTGGGCCACATTTTATGCGAATTTTAGGCTAGTTTGTCGACAAATGTGTATATTAGTAATAATTTTTTTTATATGGCTTATGTGTTGGGCCTCATGTTTAAAGTGTTGTTTTTTTTATTTTGCTATATGAGTTTTTTTTAATATAATGGGTTGTATGTTTGTGACCATATCGATTATTTTAAAGTTATTAGGTATCGAAGATGTTTCCGCGGGTATTTTTTTTATCTGAATAAATCGGAACTTTTGTAATTTTTTTTTTCCTCCTACTTTGTGCATACAAATTTTAAAAAAAAAACAAAAAAAATTTTTTTTAAAAAACCCAAAATCAGGCTGGCCCAAAATGAGAGCCCGATAATGTAGCACTGTGGCCCACCGTCAAAACGACAGTGGATTTGTCCACAAATGTGTTATATATTAATTTGCAAATGCGATCATGTGCATGAACTTGTTTAACTTCAGTTCTTACTAGCAAATATACAAGTGTTAGGCCAAACGATGATTTCAACGATGTTGTTCATCATTATATCAATCTGGAGTCGAGATATTGCTCAATACAACAGGACAAAATGAAAATAGAGGCCTCTCGCTCAAATCAAAATAATTTTTACAATCCAACATTTTAGGTTACATAAAGATAACAAGTGGTTCTTATACATGGTACTACACAACTGTATTAAGAAACACTAAAATAAATACTAAACGGTTTTGTTCAATAAAATTAAAATTTGAAAACCCAAAAATCCTTTAGCAAATATTTGATTGGGATAGCATAATGCTGACCAAAAAAAATTTCATTGAAAGATTGTTTTTTTGTCGCAATCCAAAGTTACAATTTTGCATAATTTGACAAAAATTTAAAGTTTGGAGCCTATCAATTTTTTAGACTTAGTCCAACCCAAGTGTTACGTTTCTCAAAGAAACTAGACCACTAACATGTTTGCACCACTCGTTTAATTTAATTCAACTTTGCTTGAGAACATTAAATAATTAAGATCTTATTGACATTAAAACCTGTACTATGAAATTGGCAAAAAAAAATTGCGAGGCCCGTAAACCCATGACCTGGAAATGCTAGTACTCGTAAAAGAGGCATGTTTTGTGCTTTAACCGTTGTCATGATGGCCTTGGTCCTGGGCCCATTTTATACATACCTTATGAGAAACCAACATTTTCCTGTGTTCCAAGTTGTGATCTAAAAGCTAAAACATCTGAACTGCACATAAGCTAGGTAAAGAAAACCATTGCATGATTCATATTATGAAAAAAAAATACTAGAGAACATATAGCGAAGATAGCCAGTGTGATAAAACAAAAACTATACCAGCGTAGCCACCTAATTTGTGATACTTTACGTTCCATGATAACTCCAGCCTAATAATTCTTAACTGAGTCCTCTCAATTTTTAAAAAAGTTGCCAAACATCAAGTAAAATTGCTTCTAGCAAGAAATCTGATCTGTTTTCCAAAATCCCCAAACTTGCTTCCTTTCGCCAAATTCTTTTATTTTTCAATTTAGTTAAGCATTATAATAAACTTTTCCACGAATACAAAACACAATGATAAAAATTAAATAATCAACCTGAAAACTCAGTGCCAAACATTACACTCCATGACACCATTATTTGTAGCAACAGAGGAGGCAGGGGAGCCAACAATTCTTCCTCTCACACAATAATACAAAAAGAAATATGAATGCATGCAGAAAATCACCCTCCTCATTCTCACCGATCACACTCGCATCCAAACGAAAGCTGATCGGTGTTGTCCGCGTTGAATCCAGCAGAAGTAGGTTTTTGTGGGAAGTTTTACGCCAAGAGGGCACGCCTGCAGGTTCATCAAGATATATAGATTCCTCATAAGCATGTTTATCATGTTATCATACAAAAACATAAATTGGTATTCATATATTGAGAGGGTGTTTGGGTAAGCTCATAATAAGCTATTAAGCACTTAAGCTAATAAATTAAGCTTAACCAAATAAGCTTAGGTTGTTCCAAGATACAATTAGGTATAATATTGAAACGAAATTTGAAAGTATAAAATTCTTGTATTTCATATCTCCCCCTCTTTTCACCATTAATTTCATATATACCCAAATTACAATATTTGAATGCATGATGTACCATACTTTTGATACATGTTTGGGTAAATATGAAATTAATGGTGAAAGAAGGGGAGATATGAAATTGCCCTTTTTTTAAATTCACGTATGATATTTGTACGTTTTCTATACTATGTTGCTATTATATAGACTTAACCCTTATCATAAATGATCAGATATGACCAACCTTGAAAGCTTTAGAAGCACCTACTAATATTACTTGAAATAAACAAGGGTTCATCAACACTCTGAAATATAGTGTTCATAATTCTTGGATTGGATTGTTGCTGTTTAAAACCTAAAGAACTTGTATTAGACATGTAGCAGGTTGCTAATCACAACAACCAAATTACACAGAACCCCATGTAATACAACTTTAAAATATATCTTCAATATCTCCTAATGCTTGGACAATCAATTGTTCAAAAGCAAGTAAATTCAAGTTTAATCAATACAACATATTCAAAATACATTAAGCCACACTAAATAGGTAAGTAACACTTTGAAGTTTGTTACACAGAACATGTGTATTATAAACAACTAAAAATGAAAAGAACTTGAACACAAATACTCCGTGAAAGATCGCCGTACGTCGAGATGCCTTATGATGTGCAATCCATGGAACCTTCAAGAGATGTGAAAAAGAACAGATTCGGAAAAACCTAGAAAACCTACCAAGAAAAATGGATGCGTCCATTATATAATGTAGAAATATATGAACTGTGTAACTCACTTAAACCACAAGTTACGCCTATACTAACATGAAATTTTATTATTTTTATAAGATAATGAAGCTAGAGAGAGTACGTTAAGGGATTGATCGGTTGAAGTGAAGACGCCACTCATCAATATATGCCATCTTATCATCATCCATGCTTGGTAGTTCAAGTGTCTCTAGTCTTTCTAGTATCTTTGTAGTCTTACCAAGAAGCTTGGCCGCAACCTTGACACTTGCCTCACGTTTTTCTATCATACTTTCATGGCATTTCATTGTTATGACTCGCGGTATGTTGGTTAAGGAAGCAAAAAGTATATCGGCAATCATGCCATTTAAATGCGCAAACAACTGTATTATGCTAAGTGGCTCTGTGTTACTTTGGTCTCTAAGCAAGATTGTTTGTGCAATTCGGTACATTGAATTCGCAGCAATCAACTCCTCAGGAACCTTCTCCATCATTTTTCCATTGAAACTTTTGTTAATTTTTATAACAATTGCTTCAGATTTGCCAGCAAACCAATTAAGAATCTCTAGTGTGGTCTTCCCTTCAAAATCATTTTTGGATAAAGTATTCTTCAACCACTTGCAGTTGTTTTCCACCTCGTGCCATAAGTTAATAGTGGCCTTTCGAATGTTCACATATTCACTTGAAACATTGAGGCTTTCCTCCACAAGATGGGTGTATGATAGACCTTCACCAACACTTTTCACCAAGTTCTCAACTACGTCCTTGGGAATACGCGGGAGAGCAACAGCGATGCATGTTAAGGTCAATATTGCTAAGCTCCAACTGTTAACTAGCTCAACAGAATGTAGAGGTTGAATTTGAACCGTGTCAAATTTCTCTACTCCATCGAAACCATTAGAGTTCTCAAGAAGCTCCAAAAGAATGTTGTTTTGTACCTTTTCAGCCTTTAAGATAAAGGAATTCATAGAGTTTGAAATGCCTTTGGAGTGTTCTCTCAGCAAGCTCCATCTCATCATGAATTTGTAAAACATACTCACTAAGGTCTTCGTGTATTTCGCCAGTTCTTGAGTCGATGGCTGGAATAAACAATTTTGTCTTCAGTGACTTCAAACGATATGAGCAATAGAAAAAAAGTTTTAGCACGACTATTGGGATGAGCCATATCACTTTGCACAATACGACTAGTACCTTTTGAAATACAATGCAAAGGCTCAAAGCCATATTTTTCAAATTATAGAGGACAATTCTTGATCTTCGGCTGCTTAGTAGAATAGGTATCTGATATTGTTTCCACTCATATAACTTTTGGGTCCAGTGCTTCTCTACTTTAATTGCCATGAAACGACTCCTATCCCATCTAGTGACCAATTTGAAGCTCAAAACTGAAAAACATCTAAACATAGGAGCAATGTTACCCACCACGACCCCTATGGACTGTGTTACGACAATGAAAAGTGTGGACCGCTTGTACACTGACCCATATGCACTTACTGACTTAAATTCATATCCATATGGATGTCCATGATCTCCATACAAAAATTCATACATGACAAGTGTTTGCATGAGTAAAACAAATACACAAATTACTCCAGAAGCGGTGGATAATGGACTACTAGCCATTACAAATTGAGGGCTACCCGTTTCGGCCATCACCCAAAACCTTCTAACATGTTGTCTTAGTTTCTCAACCAAAGACATTTGGGTTTGTTGTTGATCAGTCAAAGGTGTTTTGTGTGTGGCTTGATATTTGAATTCTAAAATTTCCTTTGAGGTTGGAATTGTTAGAGATGAAGAAATTGTTATTATTAGTAACAAGAGGATCATAGCCGCATAAATGAACGCGGACAGATTGGAAGGAATGAACATGATGTATCGACTTGGAGAATAAAGGAGATAATTTTCATCAATAATATGAGTATGTATCTGAATGCAAATGTTAACAATTATGGTAATAACAAGAATGGACAAACCTATGACATTTGCAAGAAGAGTCTTGTTGTCCATAGATGCTAAAGAAGGCATTAAGTTAACCATAATCGTGCACATGAAAGCCAAACTTCCGAGCTTGGCTGTTTGGTCCATGTTACCTGGCATCTCACTTGTGAGATCCACAGGCAATTTCATGGCAACAGTTATGACTGTAATAGATGCAGCATTGAGAGTGAAAAATTTACAGGAAACCAGAATTTTTTATTTCGAAGACCATGCAACAAATCTGCAGCCATGGCAAGGGTGCAAACTAATGATGCTATTGCAATATAGATCCCAATCCACACCATGGGCTGACTATACACTTTCCCTCTCTCAGTTTGATAGTCTGCATAATCTTCATGTTCACAATACTGCTGCAATTTCAATACATCGTCTACAGATAGGGTGGTGTTTATCAAAAAGGATCTGTAGGGATAATGGTGGCCGTCAAGTAATTCATCTGTAATCTTGATACATATATTATAGTATGGAGACATTTGGTTTATATTAGCCAAGTAATGTGTAAGCTAATTGTTGGCCCCTAACAACAGGATCTATGATTCACGATATACCATAAACATGAAATGAACTTTATTTCTATAAATCTGTCATCGATCGTGATGAATGTTTACATCTCTACTATTTATACATGATGAAAAGTCACGAATGAAAGGGTGTGTTGGTTTGTTTAATCCAACAATTGTGTCCCTTCCTATGTAAGTGCCATATAATTGTTTTTATAACTAACTATAACTGTTTTGTAACTGCCTTTGTCTTCAGCAGATTGGGATTAACCCAACATTCTCCTCCTTAATCACAATTGCTTTGTCATAGGTCTTTAAGTCTTCTTGATCCATTTTATGGTTAAATCCACCATTTGAGCTACTACTTCTTTGATCCCTTATAGTGCTTGTGATCATCTTTACATCCAGGTAGATCATTTTTTTCTTCTTCGGTTACTTCCACCTTCGTTGTTGTGATCTTCCTTAAGTCCAGGTTGATCATATTTTTCTGGTTACTTCCACCTTTGTTGTTGTGATCTATCATAAATCCTGATTGATCATGTTTCTGGTTGGTTATACTACCAACACTTTGTCTTCCTATTGGAGTTCTTGCAGCGTATATATCTTCCTTAATTCCAGGTCGACTCATGCTTTCGGTTACACCACCATCCAAGTTTTTTTCGGTACACCACCATCCAAGATTTCCACTACTGCCACTCCTTATGTTCAATGTTTAACCGACAATTTTGAACTGAATGGAATTTCCTTTCATTTTTACTTCGTGATTCTTCTTGTAACGAAACATCTTGGGTTCTTCAAACATTTGACAAAGTAATTTGTGGTACAAAGTCATCTTCAATGAGATTGGATTGTTCTTCTTTCTTTGATGGACATTTGTTTGCAAAATGCCCATACTCCTTGCATTTGAAGCATAGCACCTTACTCTTATCATGAGTAAATTTATTTGAGTTTCTATGTGTTTCTTTCTTGAAATTATTTTGTGATGATTCCCGGTTCTTCCTTTCTGATCTGAATTTGTTATTTTCTTGGCCTCGTGATTGGTTAAATCCACCATGACCACGTCTTCTGAATTGTTGGCCTTGATCTTAATGTTGTGTGAACAACAGTCCTTCTTGAGTGTTCACTGGTCTTTCATTCTTATATTTAAGTCTTTCTTCAAAAGTCTTCAGTCTCCCGATTGCTTCGTCTAGTGACATGGTATCTAAATCCGAGTATTGTTCGATAGACGCAACAATTTGAAGAAATCTATCCGGTACGGCATTTAGTAGTTTGCGTACTAGTGTTTCGTCTTCCATTGTGTGCCCTAGACTGGCTGCTTTGTTTACTAAGGTTGTTAGTTTTGCGGTGAAGGTGTCGATGGTCTCGTCTTCCTGTTAGGGTAAATACCCTAATGTGTCCCTTTGCTATTATATGTGCGCCTCTCTTCTGTTTGGGAGTTCGTCTCCTTGAGGCTTTCTGGTCTTTCTCCTTCTCTTCTATGGGTGATTAACCGCCGATTAAAAATGGCAGGTTTAATCGTTCTCCTTCTTCTTGTATTCGTAACCACTGATTCCTCAATTTGGTTGTGCGAAAATTAGGGTTTCGCAACAAATTTGGGATCTTCTAACGTCCTTGTATTTTGGGCGTTTTTGGATAAACGTGAATCAATTGATGATTCTATTGGGTTCGATTATTGATTCTTCAAAAAAGGTATGTTCGTTCCCTTTTTTGATGATTTTAATTTCTGTCCCTTTTGTGATGACTTTGTGTTATCCAATTCGATGTATTTTTTTTTTTTTTGAATCTGTGAAAAAAAATTGGTACCGTGCCTTAACCTTGATTTTTTTCGGATTATATTCTTCCTGTTATGTTCTTGATAGTAGTTTGCAAGGGATGAAACCCTTTTGTTGCCAGTGATTATTCACTTGGTGGCAATTGTTGGGGTCTCCTGATACAAAGATTTGATAAACACAAAATGATTTTTGATTGTGTTTAGTTTTTATTGCAAACTGTTTTTGGGAAAAAATTGATGCGGTTTTTTTGATTCAAAAACAGGAACACTCTTAAAACGGTATATGATGATTTGGTTTAAAAATACCAAAAGCTCTTATGCCAATTGTTGGCCCCTAACAACAAGATCTATGATTCACGATATACCATAAACATGAAATGAACTTTATTTCTATAAATCTGTCATCGATCGTGATGAATGTTTACATCTCTACTATTTATACATGATGAAAAGTCACGAATGAAAGGGTGTGTTGGTTTGTTTAATCCAACAGTTGTGTCTCTTCCTATGTAACTGCCATATAACTGTTTTTATAACTAACTATAACTGTTTTGTAACTGCCTTTGTCTCTAGCAGATTGGGATTAACCCAACACTAATTGCTTATATGCATCCAGTTTATAACAATTCACAACTGAAATGAAAGTACCGAGAAATTTCAATGTAGTTGCAGATAAACTTTCTCTTGCAACACATTATTAGATGCATGGGGGAGACTTTGACTTGAAATGAAAGTTGGTCCTACATGAGGAAAAACTTTATTATCTTCTGTAACGTCGACTTTTCCCATATAAAAAAACAGTATTCACTTCTCCAAAAATACAATTACTGTTATAACTTATTCGTGTTTATCTGTTTTTGACTAATTTATATATACTCGTACTAGCTACATTGTCAAATAATTAACTATCCTGTAAACGTCAATTTTTGAAAGCTTTTTTTATGCCTCGTGACCCATAGCTAATACAGTTTTATCGAGATTTTTAAAAGTTGAACTCGATATCAAGTAGTACATATATCTAGCTTGATTTATTAATACTATATATTATTAATGAATACAAGATGTTATTTACTTTATAGTTGTTTAGTAAAACTACTAGTTTTAATCCACGTGCACGCACGAGGCTTGTACATTATATTTTTTTTAATATATTTATAATTTTTATCTTTTACTGTTAAATAATTAATGAAAGTTTAATGTGTTATTTGTTTCTTATTTAAAGTCATATAAAATTTGTAATTCACTTAGACTCTATACAATTAATTTAAAATTAAATCATAAAGTTTTTATTAATTACCTCCTCTCATGTTTTCAAGTGGTTTGTTTTTTATAAATTTGACACATATATTTTTATGTGTTTTTTTCTTTATCAGATTTCTCCACCAAAATAATGCCAATTTTAGAAGTATTTAAGCTTTTTAATTAAACATATATTCAAAAATAATAAAAAATTTGAAGCATCATACCTAATAAGGAAATATTCTTTTTTTTTAAATGCAAAAGTCTTCACTTTTCGTTTTCCTTTACTAAGTAAAAGATTGTATGGAGTGACAAGCTTGGGTTTTTAAAAGCTACTCTTATGAAAGCTTGGTAGGAGACGGCATAAACCACAAATTTATATCATATTATTTTATGTATCGGTGAAATGTAAATTTTAATGCCTAACCGTCCATAAAAAATCCTAGTTAAAGACAAAAATTGTCAAACCGAATGAAATATGTAAGCAACGGCTTGTAGTCTATCGATACGAGTGAAGGCATCAAGTTAGCCATCATCACGCACATGAAGACCACCCGGTATCACACTATTTAGAGCTACAAGTATTTACCTGTGACGGCTAGAACTCGTATTAAACTAAACTTCATGACGATCCCTCAACCTATAGCATTAATTTGCAAATGCGATCATGTGCATGAACTTGTTTAACTTCAGTTCTTACTAGCAAATATACAAGTGTTAGGCCAAACGATGATTTCAACGATGTTGTTCATCATTATATCAATCTGGAGTTGGAGATTTTGCGCAATACAACAGGAAAATGAAAATTACAGCTATCGATCAAAATCAAAATATTTTACAAAATCCAACTTTATAGGTACATAAAGATAACAAGTTGGGTTCTTTTACATGGTAACTACACAACTGTATTAATAACACTAAATATAAATACTAAAGCGTTTTTGCTCAATAAATTAAAATTTGAAAACCCAAAAATCTTTATGCAAATATTTGTTTGAGAAGCATTATTGCGGACCAAAAAAATTTCATTGAAAGATTGTTTTTTGTCGCAATCCAAAGTTACAATTTTGCATAATTTGACAAAAACTTAAAGTTTGGAGCCTATCAATTTTTTAGACTTAGTCCAACCCAAGCGTTACGTTTCTCAAAGAAACTAGACCACTAACATGTTTGCACCACTCGTTTAATTTAATTCAACTTTGCTTGAGAACATTAAATAATTAAGAGCTTATTGACATTAACTCTGTACTATGAAATTGGCAAAAAAAAATTGCGAGGCCCGTAAACCCATGACCTGGAAACCCTCTGCCGAGGTGCTGGAAATGCTAGTACTCGTAAAAGAGCATGTTTTGTGCTTTAACCGTTGTCATGATGGCCTTGGTCCTGGGCCCATTTTATACATACCTTATGAGAAACCAACATTTTCCTGTGTTCCAAGTTGTGATCTAAAAGCTAAAACATCTGAACTGCACATAAGCTAGGTAAAGAAAACCATTGCATGATACACAATAATACAAAAAGAAATATGAATGCATGCAGAAAATCACCCTCCTCATTCTCACCGATCACACTCACATCCAAACGAAAGCTGATTGGTATTGTCTCGTGTTGAATCCAGCAGACATAGGTTTTGGCGGGAAGTTTTACGCCAAGAGGGCACACCTGCAGGTTCATCAAGATATATAGATTCCTCATAAGCATGTTTATCCTGTTATCATACAAAAACATAAATTGGTATTCATATATTGAGAGTTGTTGGTAAGCTTATAATAAGTTATTAACCACTTAAGCTATATTAAGCTTACCCTGACGGACCCAGGATTTTTAATGGGGTGTTGCACAAAGAAAATGTTGGGCCAATTAAAGTTACACCGTAAGAAACTAAGGTAGCACAAAAAAATTTAGGGGTTGCACACACCAAAAAAAGGTCAATTTTGAATTTTTTTGCACTATGTGACCTAAAATCGGGTGTAGCCCGTGCCATACCCGTCACCTATGTGGGTCTGTCCCTGCTTACCCAAATTAGCTTAGGTTGTTCCAAGATACAATTAGGTATGATATTGGAACAAAATTTGGAAGTATGTAAAAAATTCTTGTATTTTTTAAAATTCACGTATGATATTTGTACGTTTTCCATTCTATGTTGCTATTATATAGACATAACCCTTATCATAAATGATCATATATGACCAACCTTGAAAGCTTTAGAAGCACCTACTAATATGACTTGAAATAAACGAGGGTTCATCAACACTCGAAATCATAGTGTTTCATAAATTTTGGACAATCAATTGTTCAAGAAGCGACAAATTACAAGATTAATCAACTCAACTATTCAACACTAACATTTAAGCCACACTATATTTGGTAACCAGTAACACTTTGCAGTTTGTTACACAGAACATGTGTATTATAAACAACTAAAAATGAAAAGAACTTGAACACAAATTCTCTGTGAAAGATTGCCGTCGAGATCCTTTATGATTTACAATCCATGGAACTTTAAGAGATGTGAAAAAGAATAGATTAGAACAAACCTAGAAAACCTGGCAAGAAAAATGTAAACGTCTACTGTATAATGTGAAATACATGCTATGTGTAACTCACTTAAACCTCAAATTACGCCTATACAAACATGATAATAGTTATTTATTAAAGATAAGAAGCTGAAAAGTACCTTAATTAAGGGATTGATTGGTTGAAGTGAAGACGCCACTCATCAATATATGCCATCTTATCATCCTCCATGCTTGGTAATTCAACTGTCTCTAGTCGTTCAATTATCTTTGTAGTATTACCAAGAAGCTTGGCTGCAGCAGCCTTGACAACTTGCCATCATCGATTTTCTCGTATCCCCCTTTCATGGCATTGCATTGTTATGACTTGCGGTATGTTGGTGAAGCATGCAGAAAGTATATCGGCAATCGTTCTATTTAAAAGGGCAAACAACTGCTTTTTGCGGAGCGGTTCTGCATTGCCATGCTCTCTGAGCAAGATTGTTTGTGCAATTCGGTACATTGAGTTAGAAGCTATCACACTGTTCCTTAGGAAGTTGTTCTCCGCAAACCATTATTCCATTGAACTTTGATGAAAATTTCTCAGCTTTATCAGCAAACCACTTTAGAATCTCGGTTGCCGTCTTCCCTTCAAAAGCATTTTTTGATAGACTATTCTTTAACCACATGCGGTTGTTTTCAACGTCATGCCATAAGGTCATAGTGGCCTTTCGAATATTCACATATTCACTGATATATTGAGGCTTTCCTCCACGAGATGGGTGTATGATAGACCTTCACCAACACTTTTCAACAAGCACACAACTCTGTCCTTGGGAATATGGCGGGAGTGAGAACAGCGAACATGTTTTAAGGTCACATTGGATAACTCCAAACTGTTTAACTAGCACAGCAGATGCAGAGGTTGAACTTGATCCGTGTCCCAAATGCTCTACTCCATCGAATCCAGTAGATTTCTAAGAAGCTCTAAAAGACCTGATGTTTGTTTCTTTTCAGCCTTTAAGAATGAAGGATTCATGGAGTTTGAAATGTCCTTAAGTGTTTTCTCCTCTGCAATCTCCATCACATCGTGAACAAGTAAAACATACTTGCTAAGGTCTCGGTTTTTATTTCGCGCAGTTGAGTCGATGGGGGAGCGTAAACAATTTTGTCTTTAGTGACTGTCAAACAGTAAAGCAATGAGACAACAAGTTGAGAACAACTATATCAGGATGAGGCATATCATTTGCACAATACACTAATACCATTTGAAATCCTGCAAAGGCTCAAACGATATTATTCAAATTGTATAGGACGGTTCTTGGTCTAATCGGCTCTTAGTAAAATAGGCACATGATTTTGTTTCCACTCATATAACATTTGGGTCCAATACTTCTCTACTTTAAAAACCATCAATTGATTGATATCCCATTTAGTGACAAATTTGAAGCTCAAAACTGAAAAACATCTAAACATAGGAGCAATGGTACCCACCATGACCGCTATGGACTGTGTTACGAGAATGAAAAGTATTGACCGCTTGTACACTGACCCATAATATCCATTATATTCATTCCCATATTTAAAATTATCATATAGAAATTCAAACATGAGAAGTGATTGCATGACTAAAACAACTACACAAATTACTCCAGAAGCGGTCGATAATGGACTAGTAGCCATTACAACTTGGAAGGCATACCCCCGTTTCTGCCAATCACCCAAAACCTTCTAAAATGTTGCTAGTTTCTCAACCAAAGACATTTGTGTTTGTTGTTGATCAGTTGGATATGTTTTGCGTGTGGCTTGATATTTGAATTCTAAAATTTCCTTTGAGGTTGGAATTGTTAGAGATGAAGAAATCGTTATTATTAGTAACAAGAGGATCATAGCCGCATAAATGAACGCAGACAGATTAGAAGGAATGAACATGATGTATCGACTTGGAGAATAAAGGAGATAATTTTCATCAATAATATGAGTATGTATCTGAATGCAAATGTTAACAATTATGGTAATAACAAGAATGGACAAACCTATGACATTTGCAAGAAGAGTCTTGTTGTCCATAGATGCCAGAGAAGGCATTAAGTTGACCATAATAGTGCACATGAAAGCCAAACTTCCGAGCTTGGCTACTTGGTCCGTGTCACCTGGCATCTCACTAGTGAGATCCACAGGCAATTTCATGGCAACAGTTATCACTGTGATAGATGCAGCATTGAGAGTGAAAAATTTACAGGGAAACCAGAATTTTTTATTTCGAAGACCATGCAACAAATCTGCAGCCATGGCAAGGGTGCAAACTAATGATGCTATTGCAATATACATCCCAATCCCAAATTTACACAAGAACCCCATGTAATAAATATATCTTCAATATATATATATATTTTTGGTAACCATGGTTTTCGACACATTGGTCGAATAATCCAAGGGGTTTGAACCCACCGCCACACAGACTCAAACCAGGTAAAGCCCTCCCTTTTCAGGAGGTTGGCGTGGCCACTTCAAGGTTGTTTGCACTTCAGACCTCACACATTTTACAGTGATAGTCATAAGCCCTTTTGCCACTAGGCCACCCTTCAAGGTTGTTTCACCGCC
>BQNB010141168.1:0-17307 GCA_026074375.1 Tanacetum coccineum
GATAACCCGAATTGTTGACCCGATGTGTATTAAAGGAGGCACGAAAACCGATTTCCGGTTTTTAATATATAGATATAATTAAAAATAAATGATAAAGATTGAATCATTAGTTCTTTAGAGAATTAGGGGTATACATTGAACTTTCCTTATCTAATACAAAATTAAATTTTTTCTTTAATTGAAGGAACTAACGATTAATATGAATTCATAAACCGGGTTCAAAAAATGTCGATTCAAAATTGTATCAGGTACTTACTTAATTACGTGTTGTTTCGATATGCATATAACTGATATGTTTGTTTGTTTTTTTTTTTTTTTAAAGAGTTGTTACCTGGTAATATATATTAAAACCAAACAAACATCATTCAAGTATATATGTCATAAGTGAATGTATTATGATCACATATGATATAACTCGTCTAACAGAACATCCAACAAACTATTATACCTGAATCCCAAATTACATCATGCCATGCATGTGCTAAATCGTCTTCAAGTAGTTCTCTTGCGATGCATTCTTCAACTATTAGGTCATTTGATTCCGGTCGTTGATATTATCAAGTCATAAACTTGATTAACTTGTCCCTCCCTCTTTTTAAAAAGATGATTGTTTCTCTCTTGTTGTGCATAATAAACCAATGCACCAAACTAAACTTGGCTATCACCACTTTCAAAAGTCTTCTTCACGCCACAGACTTACCACTTCAATTAAATCCTTCCACAAATACCCATTAACCGGAAATTGAACAAGCTCTAACACTTTTTACCATATTGCCTCGAAAATGAACACTCGAAAAACAAATAAGCATGAGGTAACTTATTTTATTAATCTGGCATAACCAAAACCAAGAGCACAAGCTCTCATGACCCTTTTTTTTACACATCATGTCTTTTCTCTTTCACATCTCTTTTCCCCCTAACACCAGAAAACTTCTTCACTAATCAATCAAGCTATAACACCCATTTTATGATCCACAATTTTAGTTTTTTTAATTTTTCAAGCCAACTAATTTTTATATATTAAAATAAAAATAAATATTACATTAAAAGAAAAAAAATATTGTATTCAATTTGGAAATGAGCCGAGTTACTCGTGAAATACTCGGGATCGGATCAAGCTGAGCTTAAACGAGCTTGCTCATGAGCTCGAGCCTAAATTGCGGCTCATTTGTTAATCGAAATCGGCCCTGAGCTTTATATACAAAGCTCGATTTGGCACGCGGGTCTAAAAGACACTAAGATATTTTAAATATATATAATCTATTATGAATTTTATTATAAACGAGCTTACTAACAAGTTGAATAACAAGTTTATTCATGATCTCAAAATAAATGTACGAGTCGAGCTCAAGCCAAGCTTTGATTTTCACAAGCACATTGTAAAAACTAGCCTAGCCTGAGCCCAACTCGAGCCTTTCTAATATATCACGAGTCGAGCTCGATACCAAAAAATAAGGCTCGAACTAAGCCTCGAGCTTGATAAAACTTAAATGAGCCGAGCTCGAGCTGTGAAAGTCTCGGGCTCGTCTCGGCTCATTTCTATTCCTACACAAACTCAACATAAAAACCCATTTAAATTCGAAAAACAAAAATAAAAATAAGAACCAGTTGTGACGTATGTCATGGTAGTGACGTCGCCAAAGGCGCGGGGGTTCTGGGAGCCATAACGCCGTTATAAAGGTTGCCACACAGGCATGGTGTCGGCCAAATGCCATGGTACCCGATGCTCTAACAAGTTACCATAGTTTATATACAAAAGTAATAAAACCCTAACAACTAAATTACACACCAACCATCTAAAAAAGAGAGGGCTTTACCCGGTTTGTGACTTTTTGGTTGCGGTCTTAAACTCATGGATTAAGCTGCCAAATTGTCAAAAACCATACAAATAGATGAGGTTTGGACTTTGGAGTGTTTCACCGTCAAGATGTAGTGTGTAAAATTTGTAGAAAATGTAGTCAAAGTGATATGCATTAGTAATTTTAGGTGAATATAGCTCCTGTGTGTTGTTTAGTGTAGTTTTACTTGAGTTTCAAGGATTTATTGTTGGATTTGTATGTCTTGTTATTCGCTTTTGCTTGCTTTGTTATTGGGCATGTCTTAGCCCTAGGCTTGCATTTTGTTTGTGAAGTGTTAATTATATAAGTGTGTAACTGTTTTGATGTCCATAAATCAAAGGATAGGTACAATATATAGTTTTCATAGATCATTTTAGAAATGGGCTTGAGCCCAATAATGACACATAATAATAATACGGGCTAACACTCCCCCACAGTTAGAGCGGGGGGACACCGGACGCTCAAACTGATACGAATCTCCTCAAACAATGCAGAAGGCAATCTTTTAGTTAAAATGTCCGCATATTGGTAACGCGAAAGAACATGAAGAATGCGAACATGACTAACAATAACCAAATCTCGAACAAAGTGAATATCAATCTCGATATGCTTTGTCCGGTGATGCTGAACCGGATTAGAAGAAAAATAAACAGCACTAACGTTATCACAGTAAACAAGTGTAGCGGAAGACAAAGGTGTATACAACTCACGCAAAAGATTCCGCAACCAACAAGTCTCAGCAACATCATTGGCAACACCACGATACTCGACCACTGCACTAGAACGACAAAGCGTTGATTGACGCTTAGAGGACCAAAATAGTAAGTTGTTGCCAAAAAATACACAATAGTCAGAAGTGGACCTCTGAGTAGTAGGGTATATTGCCCAATCCGCGTCCGAATAAGCAACCAAGGATGTAGTAGAAGATGAAAATAACTATAACCCATGATCTAATGTACCCCAAACATACCGCAAGATCCTTTTAAGAGTCAAGAATTGAGGCTCCCGAGGATCGTGCATATAAAGACAAACCTGCTATACTGCATACGAGATATATGGGCGAGTAAAAGTAAGGTACTGAAGAGAACTCGCAAGACTCTGATATAAAGTCGGATCATGTACTAGATCACCCTCATCTCCCAGCTTAGACTCAGTATCAACAGGAGTCCAACTGGGATTACAAGTAGCCATATGAGCTCTCTCAAGAATCTCAACAACATACTTGCGTTGAGATAAGAACTGTTGGTTTGTACTCATGTCATACAGATATTTATATGGCTAGGAATACGTGAGCCTATGGGGTCACACACGTATACACTTAGATATCACTCTATTGGTATGTATATAATAATATAAGTGTATATTTATTATATATGTATTTAATACTCGATTAATGTATATAACTAATATAAGTGTATATTTATTATGTGTAGTAATATTCCAACGATAAAATACTAACGGTTGTTCATTAGTTCGTTTACGATTAATTAACTATAAGGCTTTTTAATTAATGTGTAATTAAAAGTAATTATACATAAATAATTAAGAAAGTCAAAAAGTCAACACTAAGGGTGTTGTAGAGATGGTTCGACCGGCCATAAGAGGGAAAAGAAGAAAAAGGAGTTTATCCCACATCGGTAGGAGAAATAAACTTGGGAGCACCTTTTTGGATATTATAGAGGGTCCCTTAGCCTTATTTGATTATCTCTTCTTCTCCTCTTCTCCTTGTAGTCTACGAAAGTAAACACCCCTTGGGGAAAGGTGTTTGAGTTCGACTACTTGTAGTATTCTTGAGCGTTGGCTCGTGGAACTAGCATTCGGGTGGTATTGTTTAACGTGTAGTGTGTATACACGTAGAGGTTGCTTACTTTAGCAACTTGGAAGGTTTCGGGATTTCACAGTATTATTAGATACACGTGCGTATACAGAAGAAGCTCCGGTTCTTCATGTAGCTTGGTTGCTACTCGGTACGTTTTTCCTTTATGTTTTTTGTGTTAATTATAAGTGCTATATGTGTTTAATTTCTGCTGCGTAGCTCGCATAATATTAATGTAATATTAGATTATTTAGATAATGCTTTCCAACAGTGGCATCACGAGCCGTTCATATAGCTTTATAATTACATAAAAAACGTATAAGTTCGGTGTGGGTGATTTTGTAGTGTGTAGTGGTATTTAATATATTTTGAATGTTAAATTTATGAGTGTTTTTATTTGTTTTTTTTATTAATTTTTTATTTAGTATTAAAGTCAACACTAAGGGTGTTGTAGAGATGGTTCGACCGGCCATAAGAGGGAAAAGAAGAAAAAGGAGTTTATCCCACATCGATAGGAGAAATAAACTTGGGAGCACCTTTTTGGATATTATAGAGGGTCCCTTAGCCTTATTTGATTATCTCTTCTTCTCCTCTTCTCCTTGTAGTCTACGAAAGTAAACACCCCTTGGGGAAAGGTGTTTGAGTTCGACTACTTGTAGTATTCTTGAGCGTTGGCTCGTGGAACTAGCATTCGGGTGGTATTGTTTAACGTGTAGTGTGTATACACGTAGAGGTTGCTTACTTTAGCAACTTGGAAGGTTTCGGGATTTCACAGTATTATTAGATACACGTGCGTATACAGAAGAAGCGTACCGGTTCTGGGTCATGTACTTGGTTTGCTGTACTTTAGGGCGGTACGTTTACCTTATTGTCTTTATTCTATTTCTGTAGTGGTTAAAATTTAGTTAATTAGTGCATATATGTGTATAATTTCTGCTGGGATGTTTGTATGAGCTGCGGTTCATAATATAAATAGATCAGTGGATATATTATTGGTGATAATTTTAAGATAGCATGAGTAAGATTTCCAACAGTGGCATCACGAGCCGTTCATATAGCTTTATAATTACATAAAAAACGGTAAAAACGATTAAAAACGACTAAAAATGCATATTTTGTGATATTTTCCTGCCTTTATGTGCAAATCTATTTTAGAAAATTATTTAGTGAAATAAAACATCCTATATATCACATAAAATCTGGAAATTAAAATATGGTTAATGTTTTTACATTATTTAATACGCTTATTATGTTGTGTGGCTTATAATTTGCGTTTAAATGATATATTGTTGCTTATTTATTGTTTATAAATTGTCAACCATGAGCTACGTGTACATGTAAAACATGGTTATTAAGCTTAATATATCTATGCATGCTTGTTTATATGGTATGCATGAAATCTTTGTTACATGAATTAATTGTTTAATTGCAAAAGCGGGGAAGACTTTTGTTAAATTCTTGTTTAATTACGTACATTGTTTATGTTTAGTATGATTAATTGTTTAAATTGGTTTTGCATGATTATATTTATGGCATTTATGTATGTATATATATATATATATATAATATATATAATGTGCAAAAATAATTTTCAAAAATTAATATGGACTAAAAGCACTCGATTAAAATGCTTATTGTATATATACTGATATGTACACTTTTCTAAATCGTATTGCTATATACGTAAACTTGTTATTTCTTGCAACGTTCTATAACGCATGGGATTAGTGGTTTCCGCAAGGGAACCCGCGACGGAACAACGCAAGAACATACAGTTTTACATAAACGTTTTAACAATATTTATGGTGTGTCGTAAATTACTAAATATGGGATAAATCCTTGTTGGTATCTATCTAGGATTTGATTATATCCCATGGGGTTTTAACCTTATCCGTAGTAAAATTACTTATACTTAGAGATGTTGTAAACTTGGTAACCCTAATTTTATAAATTGCATGTGGTTTATAAAATTATGGGATTTCTATTTATAGAAGGTTTTAAAACGAAAATGAAAATGTTTTAAAAATTACTAGTGTTATAAGGTTGTATGCATGCTTCCTTATACACAAATTTTGGTAACACTTGATTTATCAAATACATAACCTAAAATTAAGTCATTTGTCATCCAAGTATGAAATCACTTAAGTTTGTTTTTTACTTTAAAATAGTCTTAGGTGAATTGCAAAACAAGGTAATATAACAATCGTATGGTCAGACCTAAGACTGTATAATTACTGATTTTGTATTGGACGACTTATATCGAGTATGGTTGGTCAGACTTTCGACCCGAGGCATACGATGGGTCGAAACATGCTCACTTGACATTATAATTCTGGATTATGATGCCTTGGGCCTCATAAACCTAAGAGTTGCACATGTTGGCAATTATCACTCGCTGATTACCTTTTGAGTTTACTATTTCTAGTAGATCAACTGCATTAATGATAGAACGTCAAGTTGGATTTTAGAGCCTTGTAAAATTAAGTTATTTATATAAACATGGGTAGTTAATTTTTAAGGGATGAATTATCAAAAATACTAAAATTGAACTTTGCAAGTTCTTTTATGTATTAATGTAACGTATACCGTAAACGGAGTTTTGTTCTTACTTGTGGAAGACAAACTGTGTCTATTTTCCTTGGGAAAATGAGACTATTTCCTATACTTTTTACTTATGGAAAAGTTATAATAGGAATGAAAGAATTATCCTAAATTCTAATCAAACTCATACCAAACATACATGTTAATTGGATTTCTTATTCTTTCAAGATTGTTTCAATATCCTTATTCGGTTTTGAAATCTTTGAATCATAATAAGAAACTTGGATAACTAGAGAACTTGTGTCTATAGCTACCAAGATTAAAATATCTTGTTATAAACAAGACATATTTATGAGGTTTGATTGAAAGACGGAAATAGCATCGCAAAACTAGAAAAGGCAATTACTAGAGAACTCGTGTCTATAGCTGTCTCTTTAAACCAGTAAGAGACGTTGCACACCCTTGAGGTAAAGTGAGCGGATAAAGGAGGAATTGCATGCCAATTTTTCAAGTTAATTAAATAGCTGAGATGGCTAGAACTTGAACACACTTCCTTGAATATCTAAGCACATTATCAATAATGAGTAGACATTCAAGAATTGGAAATATGCATAAATTACTACTTACTTTTCACTAGTGAAGGAACATTAACAATGTTGTCATATCTAGTGGGAGTAATGCATTTTATAAATATAAGAAAAACTTGCAATGTTGTCAAATTCAGTAGGAGTTATGAGTTGTTTACCACAAGACTTCTTACTTTATTTCTGGCATGGCTTGAGATAATAAATTACTTTCCAAGTGTGGAACATCTTCATTTAGTAAGAATCACCGAATATTATCTTTGATAACTTGTTGCCTTTGAGATGTCGCTTCCGTTTAATGTTATCTTTGATAGTTATGCATGATTCCTTATTAATAGATGGAGTTCTATATACACTAGTTATAAGCTTGACACTACCATATTGTCGATACAAACAAACTAACTAGTGTCGTGTTGTTTTATGCAAAGAAGTTGTAGCATGCATAAGTGGGAGAAATCTTTTGTGTGCATGGAACAACTTAGAACAATATGACTAATGGTTTCTTGACTGCAAAGTAAGAAAACTATTACTCTACTATGACTCCTATACATTTAATGTATTTAGCCCTATTAAAAGAATATGTGATTTGTGATTTTTCAAACTATAATATATAATATATAATAAAATATAAAATATATATAAAGTCTAAAAAACAACAACAATCAACAAAACCGGGAGTAGTATAGAATGTTCCCGGGTCGTTAATCCCCAACGAGGCTGTGCTGGAAAATCGATACGGTCGGAAGATTGGAGTTTGAAAGAGAGAAATGATTTGAGAGTGTGGAAAGCTAAATTAAACAATAACAAACAAAAACGTTAAGTCACTGAATTCATCGAAGACTTATTAAAGCATGCAATTTGCTTAGTAATACTATTGATACCATTACATTTTAACTTAAGTTGGTAAAAATAGTAAAATCCATAAAGTATAATATCAATCTTATTGGAATACCACAATTTTAAGGTATGTCCAACAAGGATAGTCAAACTATATATTATTTTGATTTATGATGACCTTAACTTATTTAACTCCTAAGAAAAGATAAAGGTTAGATAAATTGAGTATATCATGGATATACCCAATAAGACTCTAACCTAGAAGGTTAATTAAGATAAAATGAGATGAATATTATTGTGTCTTGATTGAAGTTTTAAATTTGGTAAAAATCTCTTGGAGATTATTATTAACAAATGCCTAGAACTGTTAAGTGTATTTTGTTTGATACCCAAAGAAAACGATGGGATACCATTTCTACAACCCACACAAGAACAAAGTTTCTGTTACTCGTCATGCTGAGTTATTTGAGATGGTCTCATTTTTACAAGAGCGAGTGGAATCTCACTTTGTTAACAATGCGAGTGGGAGTCTTAGTAGGTCTTGATAATTGAAGAAGAAGATACATAAACTTTCTAAATGCCTTAGCGAATGTTCTTACTATGGCTAATCATAAATATTGATGAAACTTGAATGGATGTTTACTCTTATTCCATAGATCCGCACGAAATACTCATGATTATGTTTATATATTAATGGCGAGGATTATAAGTTAGAGGATCATGGTGAACGTTCTAACCATAGGAGATGCATTATTAGATCTTGGATTTAATGAATGACTCAAAGGCTATGAATGAAGAGATGCTGTCCAAAAGGTTATAATCATATTCTTGGAATTTGTTTTATCTTTAACCTATCGGTTGATATGAGTTTAAATGAGTTTCCTTTTAGAGAAGACTCATAGGACAATATTGTATACATATTTATTGCACGTTAAATGACATAAGAGTTTACTCGTACTCAAGAAATTGACTATGATTAAAACTTCTTCATTAACGAACTTTAAATATATAAAGATGATTTGATTTTCATACTTGTTTTCTTGGAAAGAAATATGACAAATTGGATTTCAGGAAATCTTTATTAATTGATTACCTTGCGAGGACGATATGTAATAAATAAGGTTTTATGGATCCAATATAATCTTTAGAAAGTATACAAAAATGGCTGAATCCTAGTATGGAATTAACGCCGCTTTATTGAGCAAAATATCGCTCCTGCGCCCCCCGTAAAATCTTAAGTTTAATTGTTATATAAATCACTTGTTGGATTTGATTTTTAATTATAAATAAGATAGCTCACTTGTTGGATTTAATTTTTAATTATAAATAAGATAGCTCATGAGTACATCTCAAAGCTAGTGGGAGTAATTGTTTTTACTTTTCTAAAATTAATTATGTTGTTGAACATATTAGAAACTGTAACAACCTGAGTTTTACGACGCGTACGACGATCGCGGATTCGACGTCATAATTATTATTTTATGAATTTCTATGATTGAACGTCGACATGTAAAATTTTAATTGTCAAAAATAAATATTTTCGTATATTATTACGGATGAATTTGAGAATTTTTTTATTTTGTCGTTTCGCGAGTCAACGTTTGACCGCGCGACCGTTAAACATTTTTAGCATCGTAATAAATTATGGCACACCCTATTAATGTTTTATTTTGTAAATTATATTTTTCACGGACTCCGTTGTCATTTGCTCCTCGACTTGGCCAAAACTCGCGTTTAATGTACACCTTTACTAATATTGTATACAAATGTTACATTTTAATTAAAAAGGTTTTACAAGAAAATACTAGTAATAAAAATGTTTATAAAAAATTTATGCATGCTCTCCCCTAGCCCTCTATAGCCGGCGGCTATAGTCACCCAACACATGCAAACCAATTTTTTTTGAGTTCCCATGTAACCACAATGATTACTAGGTTGCTTCCCAAGTTTGTATAACTATCATTTCACTTCACACATAGAACATAGTTCAAAATTTGTTTTTCTCCTCCCCTTGTTCTCTCTTTTTCGGCCGGACACACACACAAACAAAGCATAAATCAAAGATTTTGATCTTGAAATCCCTCCTTTTTATCACTTAAAAATGATTTAGATTAATGTAGAAGCAAGTGAAAGTGGGTTCTTGTCTTCCTTCTTTCTTTTTGGGTTCGGCCGAAGCAACAAAACGAACACCCTTAGTGTTTTATTTTTCTAGTCTTCAAATGTTTTTAGATGATGATTTATTGATCATCTAAAGTCAAAAAGGTTACATGCAACAAGGTTTATGCATGTTTGGATTTTGAATAAAATAAGAAGATTTATGCTAGTGAAAGGGGTTTTTTATCCAAGATATTAACTAAAAGCTAGTGGGAAAGGGTTTTGTACAGGATTTGAATTATTAAAAGTTAAGGTTTTGGGGTTTTGGTTTGGTTCGAGTCGCGGCTAAGACAAGAAGGAACAAGGAGAGTCCGAGTTTTGTCCGATCTTGCTTAATAAAGCATTGTGAGTATTTTATTTACTAGATTAATATTTGCTTTCGCGATTTGATTAGTTTTCAAAGCTTGCATGTGATGAAATCTGATGGATCTTGCGTCATCTAGTTTAGATTTTGTTTGGGATGATTGAGCGAATTGGATATTGGTTATAGGTTATTTTAGAGTGTCGTGAATGGATTTTTGGGTCGAAATTGAATTTTGGCGCGTTTTGTACCGTGTAGATTTGGGCAGAAAACCGGACACGGATTTTGAGGTCCGAGATTTTGTAAAATTTGATTTTTGTTTGGAAAATATGATAGAGTTTATTTTTACGATCATTTTGATATAAAATGGAGCTCCTAACTCCTAATAACGAAGAATCTAGAGCGAAATCGAGATATACACTTTAAGCTAGAAAATAAAGTCACTTGTAATAAATATAAATTGACCGATTTGAGCACTTTCGAGTCCGTTTTAACCTTCCGGCGAAGTACGAAAGTTGTTCGGAATGTCGTTTTACTTTGTCGCGAGGTTTGTTAGTTTTAAAATCGCATGATAACAGGTCAAAACTGAAAATCAAATATCTGCACTATATTAAAAATATAATAAATTCTCAGTAGAATCTCGTAAGGGCATTTTGGTCATTTTCTGTTGAGATTCAGGTCTCGGCTAAAGCTAAAAAGTTGTCCGGAACATCGATTTTGCATAAAATCTCTTTAGAGTCCGAGTCGTGAAAATGTGAAATAGCGGGTCGTTTTGGACGGGTTAGATTTAGGAAAATATATATAAATAGTAAAAGTCCAACGTTGACTATTGAAAGTCAACGGGTTGATATGAGACTTGTTGGATGTTTATAAAAATAATTAACACTATTATTATTATAAGTATAACATTTAAGACTTAACAATTTTTATGAACGAGGATAATTCTAAAAATGAAAACTTTTGAAATATAGTATACTTATACATACAAGTATATAAGGAGAATATCGTCGGGAGTGTCATATAAATGACAAGACAATGATAAAATGGTTATGGATAAAAGGTAAAACATTTTATGGACTAACGTGACCAAATGGACGGACTTTTTGAAAATAGTAATTTTCTAAAAATAATAACTTTCCAAAAATAGAAAGTTTTTGATTAAAGTGGTGTAACATATAAATGGAAGAGAGATCGTACTCAATTTTATGGGGTATTAGGATCTAGGACGCGCAAGTGGATTTCTCATCACACGTGTATGTATATCTATATAGTTTTAATAGTTGCGATGTACGCATTATTCGATCGTATCTTATCGTATAGTAATCGAGCGACATAAATTATAGGTCGCAGTTGAGTTCGTTGTTGTGACGTCTTGGGATTGTTACGGTTATTTTGGATCTTCGGCTTCGATCAAGGTGAGTTCATAGCCTCGCTTTTAAACTGTTTTTAAATGTTTTACAACCCGCGAGGGGGATACATGTTGTTTTGAAAATTGAACGCAATGTGTTTTGATACGTGATATAATTTCGCTTTATGAGTATATGTCTTTTGCTGTGTGACCGTTAATTACCGAGGAGGTAAACGCTGAATGCATTAAATAGATCTATTGGGTTTGACAACCCTGTCCGGGGTCTGAATCCAATGGTGAACACTCTATAACGGACATTTTGTATTGAGACTAAGGGTGGTGGCATACTTCCCGGTCAGTATTTTATCCTAAATGATAGATGTGTTAAGGTTCGGTACACGGGCTCATGTTAGTGGAAATCATGATATAACTTGCCTTGCAAGCAATGTTATAATTGTTTTTGTGGAACCAAATATGCGTTCTGACTGTGTTTTGTAAACTCTATGAATTCACTCAACGTTTTATTAACGTTTTTAAGCATGTATCTCAGGTTTAGGAGTTGTTGATGGCTTGGAAGGAACGGAACGGATATCAGGGATTGTGTCTCGGTGAAAACTTATACATTTTATAAAAATGGATTTGTAAGAAAGTCGTGCTGTGACTTATTGGAAAAGAAATTTCTAAAGTTATTTGGGTAACTCTGATTTTCTTTAAATAATTTGAATAAATTTTGTTTATAAACGTACCAACTGGTCGTTTACTAGGACTTGTGTTCATGTATTATGAAGTAGCACCCCAAAGTGGTATTCCGCTGCGTTGTGATTTTTGGGGGTGTTACAGAGTGGTACCAGATCACGTGTTGTAGCGAACTATGTCGTTTTTCAAAACTTGGACTACAACTGTTTTTGGAAAAATTTCACGAGTCTTTCACCGTTGTCCGATATCCGCGTGCGAGTCATTCCCGATCCTTAGATGCCTTTAATTGTAATCTATGTGCCTGACAAGTGGAAGACACTTAATATAAGTAATAATTATATAAGTGTGTATATATATATGGCATCCGTTCTATGATGTATGGTTATATATATAACTTGGTATTCGCTTCACGAAAAAGTTTAATTTCTTTAAGCATTTAATGCGATATAATGAAATCATCCTAATATATGATGGGCATAATTTCACATACGATTAAAGATATGTATATGATGATTACTAATATAAGTATTTCTTTTTTGTAGTATCATGGGCGAACCCTTGTCACCTAACCGTGTATTTTACTTCCTTATGGATGAGCCGCATCCCGCTTATAACTTCTTTGCGCCTGGACCGCTGTCCGGATATGCTGGTATCCCAAACAACAAGAACGGGTGGATTGAGGCAGATGTGCCATTGTTACGATAGATTGGCAATATGGGCGAGCCTCTAGGAGCTGAGGTAGACGAGTCGATGGTTGATCCGGTGATTGATGAGTTAGCAAAGCCGATAGTTGAGGTAGAGGAGCAGATGGTCGCCCCAGCGATGGACATGGAGGAGGACCTAGCGATGCTGTTTGGAGTGGAGGACGACTCTAGTGATGATGACTTTGAGGGACCCGAGGGTGATGAGGAAGTTTGGGAGGTGAACGAGGAGTGGTTGATGGAACCCGTCACACCACCTCCGATGCCAGTTATGCCCCCACCGAGCACTTACAAGGTAGGAGGCTCATCTACCGCTGCTGCTGAGGGACATTCTTTTACCCTCTTAGCACCTGGAGTTCATGTGCCTTTGTTGGTGATTGAGGATTTATGTACCCGCATGGGTAATCTGGAGTATGGCCATGGATAGCTAGTGACGAAGGTGATCATGGTGAGCGATGCTGAGGTGGCTGATAGCATTGCTATCGGGAGATTCGTCTGAGGTTTACGCTGTAGAGGGACAGGTACATGTTATGGCATCTCAAATGGTTCAGGCTGTGAGTAGACTGGAGCAGGTCGATACTCGTGTGGAGCAAGGTCAGCAGGCTGTGACCCAAAGGGATGAGACGATTGTGGGATTGAGTCAACAGGTACAGACTCTGCAAGCTATCGTGCAGCATAGACACGTACAAATTCAGCAGCTACAGACTTTGGTTGCCGAGATGAGTAGCCATGAGGGTACCTTGATGCAGTGCATTCTTGGATTGGATAGACGCCTCACTGATGTGGAGATGAGACCTCCAGGACCCCAGTAGTCCTGTTGGTTGCTCTGATTTTATTGGATTATGATCATTTTGTATAGTTCACTAAACTGCTAGTGCCAGTTAGTGAGGTCATGCTGTCGGGTGTATTTTGTTTTTGTAAACACCGCAGCCTTTCGGATATTTATGTAGGATCTGGTAGTAAATGCTTAGAAATCATTACGATTGGATGTACCGGTCTTGGAACCAAAGATTGTAATTCTTGGGGGAATTTTGGTTGTATGTGTATCACCCCCATTATTATTGTTATGACTATAGAAGATTATGGTTATCCTTGATTATGAGTGAATGACTCCAGTCTGCGAATCCTTCGCACGTGTATGTTACTTGTTTGCATAATCCATGGGTGGGTATTGTTTTTGATACTTGACGAATCCTTCGCACGTGTATGTTACAATGTATGCTAGAAGTCCATAAGTGGGTGTTTTTTTTTTTGACAACTTGCCTGAAAAGACGCCTTGACCAAACTATATTAAATGATGTTTTGAAGATTGATGATTTTTAAAACTGTGGACCGCTATAACGAATTCGTGCGTGTGATTAACGAATGTCGTGATGTAAAAAGTGTATTGAAAATTTTTGTGTAACCTCTTCGTGTAAACAATAGTAAACGTGTTTTCAAATTTCATAAACTGACCCTGTGGTGTCAAACAAATTTTCTTTCAATATATATATATATATATATATATATATATATATATATATATATATATATATATGTGTGTGTGTGTGTGTGTGTGTGTGTGTGTGTGTGTGTATAAGTAAATAATGAGAATGGAGGATGGAATGATGCTATCTTCTTTTCTCTCTTTTAAAACAATCACATTTTTATTTTAATTTTTTTATATACCGAGAAAATGACTTACGCGTGTAGCGTATGAAAAAGGAACGTTTTGACGAGGATGGACATGACGTCGTTTGGTCCTCAATTATGCATAACTTGATCAACTATGCGTAATTTAGGAAGAACCACGCTATGTCGGGTAAATCGTCACCCTTAAAATGCTAGATAATTGGGATAAATGTTTGGGTCAAGCTTTCGGAAGGAGAAAATGTTTTTACCCCTGCTACGGATTCTTGTGCAAGTAACCTTACTCCTATTGACTGCATGGAGAGAGTCTCATGTGAGTCGTTGTGACCGAGTCGTCCCAAAGGGAAAATACCAACGGTATTGTTCGGAACGAGTGTGTCTAGAAAGGAGTGAAGTCTAGTTCGTGGTAATATAGATCGCGATTGTTATGGAGACATGTGTCGAGACCAAGTGTGGTCAGTGTGCTAGTGAGCAATTGTAGAATTGAGTCATCAAGGGTGCGAACCGGATGCTTGTTGTAGCAAGACTTGGTGTGAGGTCAAACTGAACACCCGCATGCCGCGTAACGGCAAAAAAGTTTCCAAGGACTAGTAATGGTATAGAGTGTCATCGTGCATGGACACGTAGACATACCCGAAAGTCATGGGAAAAATGGTAAGGTGGTTAGATGATGAGATACCAAGAAACCGGATACCGACACTGAGAAGGGATCTTCTTGGAGTCGCAAGGTTTTCGAGGTGGGTTGAAACCAAGGTGGGTAGTGTCGAGGTTGAAAGTGAGAAATGGAGAAGGCTTCTCCTACATCAAATGTGTGTTGCTATTGATGTAGCAACCGATGGCCGTGAAAAAGACCTCTTTCCTCGAAATGGAAAGTAGTGGTAGTATAGTTGTGAACATACCTGGATCGTCGAGGGTTAGAATAAGACACTAAGGTTAGGTGTAGTGGTCCTTACCCCTTGACGTAGCAACTCAAAGTGCGTGTATAAGGGCCAAAAGATTGGAGATTCTAGCCGAATGGCGACATCCGTTCCCATCCTGGAGAAACAATCAAAGTAGCCGACGCCTTAAGTCGAACGGTATTGAACTAGGAATGAGCGTAATTGTCTTGACTTGATTAGTTGAGTCATCTAAGATTTGATGCGATGCGTTAGGACCGAGTCGACTATGCTAGTCGCGATGCGGAAAAATTAGAGTTGGAATTGCGATCTTCGTCAAATGAGCAACGAGCCCATGATGCTCAATTGTTTTCTTGATTGTTTTCGATTTGTCTTTCGACAATATATGTTTTCTAGCGGGATTATCATCACCGAATTTGTGTAAAATGTGCCTTATGTGCTATGTGCTTTTGAATGGCAGTAAGCGTTTAGGTCGCTTTGTGTTGCCCGTGATGTGGCATAGGACGTGAGTGAATGGGTATACTTACCCGGATGTAGGTGAAGGTTGGTTTGAGAGGTACGCAAACCTAATAGTCTATTGTTGATTGTGGCTTGTTAACCCACAAGCATGACTATGGTTGGCTAAAATCTAGCCGTGATTAAGTCAAGATCATTACCAAGAAGCTTGGCCATCTGGCAAGCTCGGTATAATGAGCAATTTGATCGGTTGGGTATGAACCTGCGTGATGAGCACAGCCATTGTTAAGGCTTCCTAATAAGTAAGCATGGTTGGTTTGCTAGGACTTCATAGTGAGTGAGCGTGATTGTTTTGCTAAGGCGTGATTATGAGCAAGCGTGGTAAAGGGCCTAAGTAAAGCTAGGCCGAAATGTAAAATCATCGTAAAATGACGAATGAGTTATCACGTGAATGAGTGATTATGTGATTAGGTGATTTTGTAATTGTATGTGATAGTAAAATAATGCGTTCGATGGGGTCATGAGTACTCTGAAGTTATATTCGCAACCGGTGGTGCGTTGTTAAATGAGACCGGGATGGCGACGTATATTTGGTGTTGGTTAATGACGTATATTTTGATTTTTGATTAGCGACGTGTATTTTGTTTTGGTTGGTAAAGTGAGCCTTGTTACATTGAAGTGATTGCCAAATTTAGTCGGATTGATCTTTCGTTTTGAGTTTTCTTTCAAAAAGCGACATAGTGAACTGTATCGGATAATTCCGTGGCGTACTTTCTCTCTTTTGATGAGAGCGATTGTGAATATGTTTTGATTTTGTTGGTAGAATTACCATTTGTCTTGTTGACTTTCCATCCGAAATGGTCAAAGCGAGTAAAGTGTCGTGTATTCGTTAAGTGTGGGCGTGCAAATCCGTGCGGTGACGAAGGACCTGTTTCACCGCGAGCGAAGTTAAGTTGAGTAAGAAAGGACGAGCACCGGGACGGCGCTCCCTTTAATGTGGGTGGAATGTAACAACCCGAGTTCTACGACTCGTATGACGATCGCGAATTCGACGTCATAAATATTATTTTATAAGTTTCTATGATTGAACGTCGACATTTAAATTTTTTATTGTTGTAGATAATTATTTTCGTACTTCATTATGAATGATTTGGAGAAAATTTCATAATTTTATTTTTAACCGATTCACAAGTCAACGTTTGACCGCGCGACTGTTAAGCGTTTTATGCATCGTAGAAAATACGACGCGTCTCGTTATCATTTTTTTATTATTGTAATTTATATTTTTTGGAGTCCGTCGTCTTTGTTCCTCGACCTTGGCCCAACCAGGGTTTTACATATATAAAAATGACAAAAAAAATTGATGAGCCCTCCTCCTAGCCCATAGCCGATCGACTATAAGACACACACACACACACAACTTTTGAAATTTTGGTGATTCCCCAAGCATATAATGATTATAGGTACTTCCCAAGTTTATTTAACCTACACACACACCAAATCAAAACTC
>BQNB010141169.1:0-17307 GCA_026074375.1 Tanacetum coccineum
CCTTAGGGAAATCTCGTCCCGAGATTTAACTATTAGGCTCAACAACTCGGTCCACGAACAACTGTGGATACTTAATCCTCATCTGATCTTCATGTTCCTAAGTAAACTCAGGACCATGTTTCAAATTCCATCTAACTTTCACAAGCGCTATCTTCCTACGTTTTAACCTCTTAACCTCTCGGTCCTTAATCTCTACAGTTTCCTCGACAAAACAAAGTGTCTTGTCGACCTTGATCTCATCTAATGGCACATGTATATTAGTATCCGCCAGACACTTTTTCAGATTTGACACATGAAAAGTGTCATGCACGCTATTCAACTCCTCAAGTAACCTCAACCTATAAGCTATAAGGCCCATCCTTTCAAGGATCTCAAACGGTCCTACATATCTTGGTGCTAACTTATCCTTCTTTCCAAAATGAACTACGCCCTTCCAAGGCATCACCTTTAACAATACACGATCTTCCACCTCAAACTCTAACGGCTTACGCCTAAAATCAACATAGCTCTTTTAACGATCTTTAACCGCTTTGGGCTTTTCCTTTACCAACACTACCTTATCAGTCGTTTCTTGTACTAAGTCAAGTCCAGTCAAACTACTCTCTCCAATCTCTGCCCATAGAACAGGCGACCTATATTTCCCTCCATACAAAGCTTCAAACGGATCACACCGAATGCTCAAATGGTAACTATCACCAAACTCGATAACACATGCCCTTATTATATCTTCTAAACTCTGAATCATACATTCACTTTGTCTATACGCTTGAGGATGCTAAGCAGTACTCAAATCCAATCGCGTCTCTAACACTTTCTGCAGCATCTGCCAAAACCACGAGGTAAATAATCCATCTCAATCTGAGTTGATCATCACTAGAGTTCCATTCCTTGCTATTATCTCATCAATATAAATCCTTGCCAATATTAATTCATCAATATAAAATCCTTACCAAACTTCACAACTTGAAAATATTCTATTTAATATGCAAGAAAATGACTAACTTGGTCAGTTCTATCGACCTTCACCCAAATCACATCATGGTACTCACTATTTGACTCTTGAAATTTCGTGATAAAATCCATGTGATCTATCTCATTTTAAACTTCAATTATCTCAGGTTGTTTGCCAGCAAGCCAAAAGTCTTTGACTTCCACACCTTCACCTCTTTAACAAATCTGACTTTGCTAACATAGTAGCTTATCCTTATCTATACGTTGGCTATACCAAACAGTCTCCAAGTTTATAGTATGTTTTATCCGCTCCCGGATGTACCAAGTTATCTTTTGCATGGGCCTCAATACCATACACTTCCTACCAATAGAACCTAAATTCGATCCAATAAAGTACAAACTCTCGTCTCCTTTTATTTCCATCTGTTGATCTAAACCACGTAGCCTTTCTGCGAGTACGTTCTCTTGCTTGAACGCCTCACTTTGGGCTGCCAGTATCATTCCTCTTACTCGTCTTGATTTCACTCTCTACTCTCCATTCTACTCATTCAACACATAACCACTACATACGCTTTATCGAGTATTACTCAAATCATCCTTCAAAGTCTGAAAAGCCTATTCTTGTTCTACGCCCCACTCATACTTCTGATTCCTCTTAATTAGGGAAGTAAGGGGGTTCAACAATCTTAAAAAAAATTCGCGATGAACGTCGGTAGTAACCTGCCAATCCTAAGAATAATCATCTAATTCCTCACCGCCTTACTCTTACTCGGGTCTACATGAATACGTTATGGTTGACCACGTGACCAAGAAAAATGCACTTCTTCCAACCAAAACTCACACTTAGAAAACTTAGCATACAACTTCTCCTTCCTCGGTGACTCCAACACTAACTTCAAATGAACTTCATGTTCCTCCTTCGACTTTGAGTAGGCCAGAATGTCGGTCAATCAATGAATACATGAACAACCCTAACCTAATTACGGTTTCAAACCCGGTTCATTAAGTCCATGAAACAAATGGTGCAATTGGTAGCGCGCGCGAGCGCGCGGGCATAACCGGTAGACTCAAAATGTCCGTATCTCGTTCGAAATGCGGTCTTTGGAATGGCATCCTCATAGCACTCAGTAAGCTGAGATACCCGGACTGAAATCTATCTTTTAAGAGGACAAAGCCTCCTCGTAACTGATCAAACACAGTCATCTCATCCTAAAGGAGTGGATACTGTTTTTAAACAGTTAATTTACTCAACTCCCTAGATTCAATACTGTAACCATTCTCATTTTTTCCATGTCCATTGTACGACTCTATTGATGGTCACAATTTATTTTAGTCTGATACGCGCATACTTTTAATTTTGACTTTTAAGCTAAATCGCGTAGACTAGAAATAATCATTTAACGTAAACGGTCACCAAATAAATTAAGGTTCACATCAAGCAAGTGTCAAGTAATTATTAGGAAGATAATTATTAAATTCGCTCACTTTATTTTTATTGGTCACGTAAATGTCTTGCGTTTCGCAATAAAAAGTATTTAGACACACCACGGGATTACCTAGACCTACCTAGACTCAAACCAATACCCATATTAAATGCCTAAACACAAAATTTAATCAAATCTTGTGTTGATACCACTTAATTATCGTCCCAAGTGATTTATAAGATGCTAAGAATCTCTTAATGTTCCTAAAGTACTAGCACATCCTCAAACTAATTAAGGATGGTACTTAGTGTCTCCTACTAGCCAAGTATACAATGGTTAAAAACCAATTCTTGCCCTTGATCACTCTTAGGCGCGGCTAAACCAAGCAAGACAAAGAAACCCAATCAAATGTGTACTAATATCCAATGGATACAAGCTTAAGTACCATATTATCTCATGTAACTAGAAATTGTCACATCCATGTACCCTTTAATCCATCTTAGGCGTTCAAATTCATGGGGATGGGCATAATCTCTTACAAGTCTTACAAGATCTCACATCTAGTACATGAAAGATCCTAACTAATCTAAGGTTAAGTTACAAGGGGTGAGTTAGTGAGGAGGTTAGTCAATTTCATGTTTCTTGGGCATATATACACGACCACACCAAGAAAACAAAACCAAACACACCATTCGTCTCTAATATTATCACTACTTTCTCTAAGGATTCAATCTCAAGAACGTGTTGCGTACAAAGGAATTTGCAAGGAGTTTAGGGTTTCGAATATCAAAACTTTTGAAAAGCTGGGTTTTTTTTCGTTACACATTTGGTTTTATCATTCACGTACTTGGCTTTCCTTTTAAGCTTAGGACCATTGTAAGTAAACCTCTCTTGGTACATTACTTGCTTAATTTCGTCTTACTTCTATGGTGACACAAGGTCACATCGAGTGTCGTGGGGTGAGCCAAAATAGTGAGTATGCATGGTTTAACCATGCATGTCACGAACGCATGAACCGCATGGTTCGTGTGTGTCTAGCTCAAACTACATTCGCTTGTGCTTTGCCATTGTGACTAGGGTCACGTTTGGTTGAAAGTTGCAACGTCAAGGAAGACGTGGACATGCAAATGGGTTCAACCAAGCAGTTACAAATGCGGTTGGGACAAGGTGCGAAACAAATGTGGGTCATATATTATGACGAATGAATGAGGGTTATGACTATGTGTGGTAAACATTTCCAAAATGCTAAACATGGTTGCTATGAATTAAACACAACACATCACTTGAGAATTCGACAATAAAGGAGACCCTAGCTCGTCATGTTAAGGGACAAAATGTATATGACGTGAAAGGGGTTAGGGTTGGTTCTAGTTATTCGAAAATGAGTCATAAAGGAGACCCTAGCTCGTCATGTAAAATGACAAGCCTAGAAGGCCAAAGAAGCGCGTACGTTTAAGTTAGAGACTTAAGTATTGACACGGAAAGCATATAATAAACGTGCGAACCATTTTTAATAAAAGGAACACGACCTAGACCCTTAAATAAACAAACAAGCTAAAATGCTTAATGGGTTCGGCATCTCATAACCAAAGACCCAACGAGGCCTACGTGATCCCATAAGCTCACAAAAAGCTCTAAACAGCTCGTAGGAAAGCCTACACAGTTTATGCGAGCCTTAATAGGCTTAATGACCTTAATACAAGCTAATGGACCAAGCCCTACATAATGGACCTTATTATTTCTTTCGGGTTAAGTTATTGGTCTCCATAATCCTAATAAGCTCAAAAAAAGACCAAAATAAGCTCTCTCGAGCTTATTTCAAACTCAACAGACTTGAATAAGCTTAATGGAGGCAATTGTGCTTTTTGAAACTTAAATGAACCCGTAGAACGCTTATTGGACCCTAATGGGCCCAATAAGGCCCATTAAGCAAAAAATAAGCTCGTTGAGCTTATTTATAAGATATGGCAGCTTATATGACTTATTTGGACATAACAAAACAAAATGCCACTTGTTGGGATTTAAATGGAGCTAAAATGCAATTTTTACAAGTCGGAGGACTAAAAGTGTCAATTTATAAACTATAGGGTTAAAACTATCATTTTCGGATTTTAATAAGTTTAGGGGCTGTTTTGAACATCCTGAAAGATAAGGGGCTGATATGAAACTATAAGGACCTAAATTACAACTTTGTAAAGTGGAAGGACTAAAAGTGTAATTATTGAAACTAAAGGGTTTAAAATGTAAATAAAGCATAATTATAAACCCAGGGGCTGTTTTGTATTTATAAGAAACTCAAGGGTATTTTGTAAACAAAAGTGAATTATTTAAACACTTAGCAAGTCGGACGAATTATAATATACTCGGGTGTTATTCGGTTTTGAATAACGACTTAATAAATAAGAATATTTATTAACAAAGTATATACGTTTCCCAAGAGCCATCGAAATTACAAATACAATAATCATGTGCACCACCACACAAGTGATAACAGTATATATAAACTTAAAAATTTAATTTAGTTTATACATTGAGTCGTTAGCCTAAATATGTAGACTAAGACTTGACCGTATTTACTTAGGTATTTGACGGTGTGATTCACTACGCTGCTTAGATATATATTATCATTCAGAGGACTACCTTCTAAGGTGAGTTCATAGCCCCATGTTTTTACAATTTCTTAAATGATTTACATCTTTGGGGTGAGAACATGCTTTGTTTTACAAATTGGACGCAAGTGTACATTTTATACAATGATTACGTGTTTGCCTAAGTAGCGATAACCCACTGAGCCCTTTTATCATGAACTGTCAATTACTGGATTGTGAGCGCGAATTGTTTATCGATAGATCTATATTGGGGGGTTGACAATCCTTGTTCGGGTGATTGAGCCTAACACCGAGAACGAACGTATACCATGTCGGATTTGGGATGTTACGGGTTAGAACATCATTCCGGGCATCTCATTGACAATTTATTGCAGCCATACATGCCGAGCTTCAGTGTCATGAGCTTTAGAAAACGAATTACTTTTTATGATGTATGCGATCTTTTGTGCTTAATCATAACACTTGTAAATCTTGCGGTCCTACTATTAGATTTACCATAAAAAACCACAAAATTCACACCAACTTTAAAGTTGATATTTTAAGCTGTATTTCAGGTCAATAAGGCCACGAGGTGCGATGATACATTGGAAGTCAAAATAAATGAATGAGTCCAACATAAAGATTTAGGGTCTTTATTACATTTTGGGGACAATTTTTATAAAACCGGAATCTTTATTAATAATGTTTGAACAATTAAGCCATGAGCTAATGTAAAAACAAGTATTTTGTGTTAATCCAATGTACTTTTTCAAACGACACGTTTAGTGGTCGTTCTCATATCTTGTGCTATTGATCTATGAAGTAACGCCCTCGGATATTCAACATCCCGCTGCTACCCAGATTTGGGGGTGTTACATATTGGTATCAGAGCCAAGGTTATAGAGAACCAGGTCAAAAGTTTTGTCTGGACTATAACCATTTTCAAACACTGTTATCACAAATGAGATTTGCGAGGGACATACATACATTACTTGTTTGTATCCAGAATATATGCTTACATGACATGCATTGTTTTAGCATTAGTAGTTACTAAGTGCTTACATGATCGATATATGCGTATAAAATATACTAAGTACAGTACTATAAGAGTCTTATGGATATAACATAGAGACCACTCTTATAATTAAAGCTTATAGACATATCATACCGATCTCTTCTATAAGTAATACTTATATAGGTTATTTTCGCTTTTTGCAGTAGTCATGTCTTCTGCGACATCTGCGGTTTACCTTACACTTCCTGATTACACCGACTCTGATCCCGGCAACCTTCTGGGGAGCCAATGATGAGGAGATATCTGAGGGAGGCATTCCATGGGTCATTGTATTAGGATATGACGGACTCCCGATGCAGCCAGTAGCCCTACCATCACCGGATTACATACCAGGCCCAGAGGATCCACAGACACCGCCAGTTCCTCAGGACGAGGATGACGTGAGCCTATGTTTATACAGGCACATGATCCTGACTACGTGCCAGAGCCTATATACCCTGAGTATATACCATTGGAGGATGAGCATGAGTTTCTAGCTGAGGAGCAGCCATTACCTCATGTTGATTCACCTACTGCTGGAGTCCCCGGATATCTACTGAGTCGGATCCCGAGGAGGATCCAGAGGAGTACGAGGATGATGAGACAGAGGATGGGTCGGTCAAACTATCCCGGGATGGGGGAGATGATGGAGATGATGATGACGGCGATTCATCTGGGGATACGCGATAGGTGTGGAGAGGATGATAGGAGGAGGAGGAAGAGCCACTTAGCTCCGACCGACTCTGCTGTTGTTGTACCTTTGATAGAGCCTGTATTCCCAACTGAGGGAACAGAGCCAGTTATACCACCACACCACCTACAACTGACAATACTATTGGTGCTAGGATACCGTCCGCCGTAAAGTTAATGGCATGGCATGAGTGGGTGCAGTATGGGATGTGTGGGCGAAAAGTATACATGGACTAACAGAAAAGGGTTGTGGGGAGGGTCCTCAGGCTTTCATATCCCCCCCACCAGAGGTAGAGGTTGAGAGACTTCTGGCCATGACTACTCCATCACCATCACCACCTATCTCACTATCACCACCCTCTGCAGGGGAGCGCCTTGTTAAGAGCATGACCCCACCTGCGCATTCATAACCACTACATATGCCATCACCATTACTACCATCATCTGGGTGTCCAACCCAAATCCAGACACTCAGGATAGCATCCACTCAGGCCCTTATGATGCAGTTACTGCCGCATTACCATCACCTCCACTACCACCACTACCACCACTACCACCATCTCTATACATACCACCACCTATTGACCGTAAGGATGATAATTCTCGAATCTGAGCAGCCACACCCCAAGAGTTGTATTACTCTACCCTAGGCTCCAATACGGGTCGGGGAGATAATCTACTGATAGAAACCTACTAGAGGACGGTGGATAGATATATGGAATTAGTCAGCATGGTAGATGCGTGAGTAGGAGTTTACAGGGATTAGAGATGTTGGGAACTGTAATTAGAGAATACTTGTGGTAATCCCGCAGAGGCAGATCCAGAGATAAGCACATTATGACCATGGGAGAGGTCAATACTATGGTCAAAAAGCTTGCGAGCTTCCATGAGCGTGATACATCAGGGGACTTTTTGTATGCTTTACTAGAGGATGCTCTCAGGATATAGTCTCGTATATCCCAACGATCGAATGGACTCGCAGGCGGGGTCGACACTACAAATGGGGGATAGGAGACTCTCCAGGAGACAAGAATGGATGGTAGAAGAGGAGGCTTATGCTTCCCGAGAGGCTTGGGCTCACTCGATAGGATTGAGTCAGCGCTCATCAGGAGCTTCAGACCCATCTGATCATGTTAGTGCATACAGACCCATCTCCAGGCACATTATACACAACTAACAGCTGCAAGTACTCCATTAGATACAACATCAGGTACATGAGACTCAATTTCAGATGCAGCAGGCTGAGTTAGCAGCGCTTCGAGAGACTGACCGTAGGCGTCAGGCACAGATGGTAGAGACTCTCTGAGTCATTAGAGACATGAGGCGAGAGATGAGTGACATGCAGGCCGAGTTGTTAGCACTGCGAGAGCAGCAGAGGAGAGCTAGACAGCCAGGACCAGAGGCTAGGATTCCAGATCACCAGGATGCTTCTGAGATACTGACAGTCACATCCAGTGATTTAAAGTTATTTTAATTTGCTAGGTCATTGTACAAGCATGTTAATATTAGGGTTTTTTCCCCCCTCTACATAGCCTTGAGATATATTCGTATTTATTTTGTTGTAATTCGACAACTATTTTTCATGTAAAATTTTTTCAAACTTATGAATGAAAATGGATGTGTTAATTTCATACAATAATATACATCTCTTTGTGTTGATATCTCATCTATACATTATTATATTCTGTCATATAACCTCATGTTTTGTCTTTTGTGATCTAGACAAATCATGGCACCTACGACCAGAAGAGGACCGAATACCCCTGTTAACAACACCAACCCAAACAACATGACTCCAGAATCCATCCAAGCAATGAATTGACAAACTCTTTTGGCAAAACTAACACCACCATGAGATGGAAGCCATGTTTCGACGGGGATTACCGAGGAACGTCGCAAACTGCACGCCCTTGGTTATACGCTGACTTCATGGAAGTGTCTACCTTTGCACTTCAAAGGGGACTGAGGGGTGGTACGTTAGACTCTGTGGATTGAGAAGATGGAGTCAGTTTTCAATATCAGTGGTTGTGCTATTGAGAATTAAGTGAAGTTTGCCACCTGCACTATGTTAGGTGCTGCTTTGACTTGGTGGAATGGTCAGATAAGAACCTTAGGTCCTGAGGCATATGCAATGACTTGGGAAGTACTCAAGAAAAAGATGACGGACAAGTATTGTCCGCAGGGTGAAATCAAGAAATTAGAAATCGAGCTGTGGAACCTAAAGGTCAAGGGGAACGATGTTCCAGCATACACTGAACGTTTCCAAGAGCTAACCCTGATATGTACCAAGTTTGTTGCCAACGAAACCGAGAAGGTTGACAAGTACATCAGTGGACTTCCTGACAACATTTATGGGAACGTCAAATCTGCCAGACCCAAGACATTGGATGAAGACTATTGAGTTGGCCAACGACTTGAATGGATCAAACACCGCACCTAACGCAAAAGGCATTCTGACAACAAAAGGAAGACTGATGATTCATCTAGAAACAACCATGGTCACCAGCAACAACCCTTCAAGAGGCAGAATGTCGCCAAGGTCTACAATATGGGGACAGGCGAAAGGAAGCCTTATGGGGGATCTTTGCCCAAGTGCACCAAGTGCCATCTTCACCACAATGGCCCGTGCACCCAGAAGTGCCACAAGTGCAACAAAGTAGGGCATTTTGCTCGCGATTGCAGGAGTACTAGTAACACAAATGTTGCTAATACTCAAAAGGGCAGTTTTGATGTTATCATTGAAATGGATTGGTTGGCATACCACCGAGCTCTCATCGATTGTTATGAGAAGATTGTCCGTATCCCTCTTCCGAATGGCAAGATTCTTGAAGTTCAAGGTGAGAGGCCGGAAAAGGATCTTCGTTCACTTGCATGTATCAAGGCTGATGAGAAAAAGCTTGATGGCATACATGTTGTCCGAGACTTCCCTGAGGTATTTCCAGACGATCTGTTAGGTTTACCTCATGTGCAAGAGATAGAATTTTACATTGATATGATTCCAGGCGCATCGCCAGTTGTTAGATCTCCATACCAGTTAGCCCCTTCAGAAATGTTTGAATTGTCAAACGAGCTTAAAGAACTTCAAGAGAAGGGTTTTATTCGACCAAGTCACTCACCATGGGGAGCACCCGTGCTCTTTGTCAAGAAGAAATACGGTTCGATGAGAATGTGTATTGACTACAGGGAACTAAACAAGTTGACTATAAAGAACCGTTACCCTCTCCCCAGAATCGATGACTTGTTTGACCAATTACAAGGTGCGTGTTGTTTCTCCAAGATCGATCTTCGTTCAGGATATCATCAGTTGAGAGTCCGAGAGGAAGATATACCGAAGACCGCGTTTAGAACTCGATACGGACACTTTGAGTTCACAGTCATGCCATTTGGACTGACAAACGCGCCAGCAATATTTATGGACTTAATGAACCGCGTCTGCAAGCCGTATTTGGACAAATTCGTAATTGTGTTCATTGACGACATCTTAATTTACTCAAAGTCAGAAGAAGAGCATGAAGTCCACCTGAAAACGATTTTAGACTTACTCAAGAAGGAGAAGTTGTATGCCAAATTTTCAAAGTGCGAATTTTGGTTACAAGAAGTACAGTTCCTAGGACATGTGGTCAACCGTGACGGTATCCACGTGGATCCTAGCAAGGTTGAGTCGGTCAAGAACTGGAAGACTCCTGAATCGTCAACTGAAATCCGTTCATTCTTAGGATTGGCGGGTTATTACCGGAGATTTATTGAGAATTTCTCCAAGATTGCCAAGCCCCTCACCCTGTTGACTCAAAAGAATAAGGCTTATGTGTGGGGCGATAAGCAAGATGAAGCTTTCCAAATTCTGAAGGAGAAACTATGCAATGCTCCTGTGTTAGCACTCCCCGATGGACCCGATGACTTTGTGGTCTATTGTGATGCATCAAAACAAGGTTTTGGGTGCGTGCTGATGCAGCGGGGCAAAGTGATAGCATATGCGTCAAGACAGTTGAAGAAGCATGAGAAAAATTATACCACCCATGACCTGGAATTGGGTGCGGTGGTGTTCGCTCTTAAAATCTGGAGACATTATCTTTATGGGACGAAAAGTGTTATCTACACTGACCACCAGAGTCTCCAGTACATATTTGACCAGAAGGATTTAAATATGCGCCAAAGGCGGTGGATCGAGCTACTCAGTGACTACGAGTGTGAGATCAAATACCACCCGGGCAAGGCGAACGTGGTGGCAGATGCCTTGAGCAGAAAAGAAAGACTCAAGCCAAGACGAGTACGTGCTATGAGTATTACTATTCATTCTGGACTTAAGACTAAGATTTTGGAAGCACAGAGCGAAGCTTCCAAGGATCTCAAAGCCCCAACTGAATGGCTAAGAGGATTAGAAAAGGCCACTTTGAGCAACGAGAATGATTGGTGAAATATTAGTCTGTTTATTGATCGTATCTGGATTCCATCAGTTGGCAGTGTTAGGAAATTGATAATGGATGAAGATCATACTTCTAGATATTCAGTACATCACGGGTGCGGATTATAGATGTACTCACTGATCTAAGAGACTTGTATGGTGGTCCTCGGTATGAAGAGAGACATTGCTGAGTTACGTAAGTTACGAAGATGTCTTACGTGCGCTAAGATTAAAGCCGAACATCAGAAACCCTCAGGATTTCTTCAACAACCAGAAATTCCTGAGTGGAAATGGGAAAAGATAACGATGGACTTTATCACGAAGTTGCCTAAAAGTAGCAGTGGGCATGATACGATTTGGGTCGTTGTTGATAGATTGACCAAGTCGGCTCACTTCTTACCTATTCGCGAAGAGAATACAGACAGAGAAATCTTGCAAAAATTTATTACCATTGAGATTCTGTAGCGAGACGCTGGGGTGCCGGTATCAATTCATTTCAGACGTGTATGGTCGATTCTCGTCACTCTTTTGGCAAGCTTTTCATGATGCATTGGTACGAGACTAGACATGAGTACGGCTTACCACCCTCAGACCGACGGTCAGAGTGAGCGTACTATCCAAACGCTGGAGGATATGCTTCGAGCTTGTGTTATGGATTTTGGTGGCAGTTGGGATACTCATCTTCCATTGATTGAGTTTTCTTATAATAACAGCTACCACACAAGCATTAAGTGTGCACCATTCGAGGCTCTGTACGGGCGAAAATGTAGATCCCCCGTTATATGGACTGAAGTTGGAGAAAAAAGTTAGATTTTTGACCACGAGATTGTGCAAGAAACGAACTGTAAAGATTGTTCTATTCAAGGGAAGATTAAACGAAGGCTAGGATGTCGCCAGAAAGATTATGATGAATAAGAGGCGATAAAACCTCTTGAATTCGAAGTTGGTAAAGAGATCCGAGTGTTAACTAAAAGGTATCTCCATGAATGGGAGTGGTACGTTTTGGTAAAAGGTAAATCCTAGCACCATGATATGTCAGACCGTTGAAGATCATCGAGCGTGTTGGACGGTGGCTTATCGGCTGAAGTTACCCCAGGAGCTAAGTTGTGTTCACGACACGTTTCATTTTTAGTTCGTCAAAAACATAAAGAAAATGTTTGGCAGGTAAGCCAGAAGATGTTCAAGTGCCCTTGGATTGAGACTCGAGGTTGATGAAATTCCTTTGTTTGTTGATATGATCCTCTTGAGATCGTGGAACGAGATGTAAAAGAAGCTAAAGCGGAGAAGAATCCCATTAGTCAAAGTTCGTTGGAACTCTCGGCAAGCAGTGAGTTTATTTGGGGATCGTCTTGAGACCATATTACGGAAGAAATATCCGAAATCTTTTCTTATGACGAACCGGTACTTTCCTCAAAATGCCGAATTTGAGCCTTGAGGACAAGGCTCTTCTAACCGGAGGAGACTGTAACATTCCGTATTTTCAGGTCTTTTACGACGTCATCTATTTTACTAATTATTTATTTTCTTTCTCGTACGCGTTTACTTTTAATTCTCATTATATAGTAAAATCGCGTAAGCTAAACATCAACAATTAATGTAAACGGACACCAAACGAATTAAAGTTTACGTCAAGCCATCATTATATTATTATTATGAAAGTAATAATTAACTTGTTCATTTTATTTTTATCGGATACGTAAAGTGTATACGTTTCGCGATAAATTGCGTTTAGGCACTCCCGGAACCACAAAAACTTTTCTACGCTTCAACAATTTCCAAACATTATACCATTATACCAGTGTGCTCATACTATATCATCTATATCTTTATGTTTTGCGAATTCTTGGCCATTTGTAAAAAATTAAAAAATACATAATATAGCTCAAACTCATCCACTTTGGTCAAATATGCACCTTACCTCATTAATATCACACCATACTTGTCTAATTGACTAGTGACCATAACTATGGCCATCCCTAAGACCAAGACCATCCCTTGGACCATGCTTTGTCTCCTTGACTTGTCCTACACCATATATACATGTATCTTATAAGATATAGCTCTCACATGTATAAACACTTAGCAAATAAATCACAAAACTCCTCCCTTGGCTCCATATAGCTCACGGCTCACATAGGGCACCCAAGCAAACCCATACAAAATTTTATTCAACCCATTACAACTTAACACGTACATTTCTAAGGTATTCTAAGTGACTCAAAAGCATTTGGCTTACCTTTTTCTAGTATTAATTCTAGAAAAAGTAAAAATCTAGGGTTTTAAAAATGGAATTGTTAGGGTTTTTATATCTATACAAGGGTTTAGTTACTTTGGTTCATCATCTTGCTCATAATAAGGTTATCTACAAAACCTTCATGTTTTACATTGCATCATTTTTAATGTTTTACATGTTATTTTATGGCTAAATCACCAATATGACTTTTTTAATATTGTAAAAAGATGTTTTCGCTGTATGTTATGAATTTATGCATTTATTCTTATGTCATATGGCTATATATATCATGGAAAAATGAATGTAAAAGTATGTTAACATATGGTTTAAGTATGAACATGTTTAGGTATAAATTAGGGTTTTAAAGGTTTTTATAAGGATAGTTATGATTTATAAGTATCATATGCCATTATAAGGGCTATTTTTAATTGACACTCATTTCTGTAGGTTAGAAATTTATTAAAAATATATACGCCTCGTGACGGTTTTCCAAAATGATAAGAACTCGAAAAAAAACCGATTTTTAACAGAAAAAAAGATACGTTAATTACGATAATTTACGACGAGAATTACTTTTAATAAAAAACTATTTTTATATAAATTGTCTATTCATTTCAGAAAGTGATATTTTTAAAACATCAAAAATATATAATAACTTTTAATTACGAGATCTGGTACTCGAAGAAGAATAAGGAATCGTTAAAATCGGGCTATAAACGAAATAAAATACGACTGTTTAAGAGTTTACGATACAAAAAAAAACTAATAAAAATAAGTATAAGTTCTGTTCATGGACAGTAAAAGCATCTTATTCATCAGAAATAAACTAACATTTTAAATAAATGTTTAATATTTTGATTAAATCGACTTAAACTCGAAGGCCTATTGTGTGGGTCGTCAAGATCACGCTGCAGTAAACGATTAGATACGAGATAAGTTTCGCCATTTTTTCCAAAGTAGTCTTATAAACTTTTTTTCGTGTTAGAATTATGTTATTCACTAAAAATGAGTAGACGGTGATGTAGCTTATTAGAATCATACGTTGATTGTTATCAAAGTACTATATTACAGTGGGGTTTTCATAATGATGAGGCCTTCTTCGGGGATGCTATCGACGGAGTTGTGGATTATGATTTAAAGTGTCCTAGCTCCTCATACGTTCACTACACGACCTCTTAATTATGATAGCCCGAACGATAGTATGATGAGCTATACGACCTATAAATAATCAAAGTGTTTAGTACTTATACGACCTATATTGGATTAGGTTGCATTCCGTCATTTCCGTGACGCATTTATATGTGATTACTTGTTGATTTCCATTCTCTCAATGGTGATTTCTTAGCTCCCCATTTTTTCTACAATTGTTTTAAAAATTAAGGGGTGACATTACATTGCTTGTTTTACTATTGGAACAAGTGTTTTTATGTGTATATGCTATCCAGATTACTGCAATGATTATTATGGCTAAGTAACCTTTGCCGTGAAGTCCCTATTTCTATGATCCGTTAATTGCTATTATAGTGAGCGCTGGTGTTATGGATAGATCTATCGGGACTAACAACCCACCCTTACTTGGGTCACTAGTTTGATCGGGTGCATTTAACATTAGACGGATGTAGGGTGTTGGCAAGCATCTATATTCCGATTGGGGCCAAATTTACTACGTTAAGCTTCTGTGTAATGAGCTTAGTGCAAAATAAACGTTTTGGACTCTGAAATGGTTTCAGTGTTCCTACCTTATTACTTCACGATCTTGTCGGTCCACCCATTTTTTTTTTTTTCTACTGATAAACCTATGTTTCACTCAACTTTGTGTTGACTTTTAGCATTGTAATTTAGGTCCTAGAGTCATGAAGATTGGACTAGGGAGCCGTGGCGGTTTATCAATGATAGACGGATTTGTACTTCTTAATCTAAAGTTTACTTGCCAACTTTTTTATCTTTATAAACTTTAGTCTTCTTTTGGTATATTGAAGCTTTGTTTAATAAGAAGGTTTATGACCTTTTAAAATTTATGGGAACTATTGTATGATATCTTGATATTTTGCTATGGTATCAAGTGAATCTCTTGTCTTAAACGTCCATTTATGGTGTTTCCTATATCTTGATTTTTTGTCACTTTGACGTAGCACCCCAATGTTACCATTCCGTGCGTCCTGATTTTGGGGGTGTTAAAGTCTGCCCTCTCAATCTGAGAGAGTGATATATCACTAGAGTTCAATACTTGCTATTATTCATCATTTTATTCCTTGCCTATTTTCACAATCTTGAATTATTCGCTTGTTTAGCTAGAAAATAAGCTAACTTGGTTCAGTTTATGACCATAATACCCAAATAACATCATACTAGCTACTTTGACCTTGGAAAATTTTTGTGAAATAATTCCATGGTGTTTCTATCTCATTTTCACTCAAGTATTTTTTTTTTTATTTCGCAGTGTTGCGAGCAAGCCAAATGTCTTTTGACATTGCAGCCTTCACCCTTAAACAAATCCGGACAATGCTAACTAGGTAGCTATATCCTTTTCTACATGTGGCTACCAATACATGTCTCCAAGGTTATAGTACGTCTTATCCGCTTGGATGTACCAAGTACCTTGATGCATAGGCCTCAACCATTACACTTCCCACCAATATAACCCAAATTCGATCCATAAAGTACAAAATGTCGTCTCCTTTTCTTTCCATTTGTTGATCTAAACCATGTAGCCTTTCTGCGAGTACGTTCTCTTGCTTGAACGCCTCACTTTGGGCTGCCAGTATCATTCCTCTTACTCGTCCTAATTTCACTCCCTTCTTTTGACTCAACGCATCACCCACTACATTAGCTTTATCGGAGTATCACACAAATCATTCTTCAAAGTCTAAAAAAGCCTTTTCTTGTTCTACGCTCCACTCATACTTCTGATTCTTCTTAGTTAGGGAAGTAAGGGGGTTCAACAATCTTTAAAAAAAATTCGAGGAACGTCGGTAGTAACCTGCCAATCCTAAGAATAATCATCCAATTCCTCACTGCCTCACTCTTACTTAGGTCTACGTGAATACAATATGGTTGACTAGTGACCAGGAAAATGCACTTCTTCCAACCAAAACTCACACTTAAACTTGACATACAACTTCTAAATCCTCAGTGACACTAACACTAACTTCAAATGAACTTCATGTTCCTCCTTCGACTTTGAGTAGGCCAGAATGTCATCAATGAATACGATGACAAACCTACCTAAGTACGGTTTGCAACCCTGGTTTATTAAGCCTTTGAAAACCGCTGGTGCATTGGTTAACCCAAAATGCATAACCGTAGACTCAAAATGTCTGTATCTCGTTTAAAATGCGATCTTTGGAATGGCATCCTCATGCATTCTTAGCTGATGATAACATGACTAGAAATATATCTTTTCGAAAGGACACGCTCCTCGTAACTGATCAAACAAGTCATCAATCCTAGGGAGTGGATAACGGTTTTTAACAGTTAATTTGTTCAACTCCCTATGATCAATACACATGCAAAAAGAACCATCCTTCTTCTTCATGAATAACACAGATGCTCCTCACGAAAAATGGCTAGGTCGTATAAAACCCTTGTCTTGCAACTCTTAAAGTTGTTCAGACAATTCTTGTATTTCTGAGGGTGCTAGACGATATGGAGACTTTGCGACTGGCGTCGCTCCATGAACCAACTCTATGCGGAACTCAACTTGTCATTGTGGTGGTCATCAAAAAATCTTCTGGAAACACATCAATAAAATCTCATAAATATCACTCAATTTTGGTTCATCTACCTTTGTGTTCATTAAGGTTTTCATGGCTCCTTGAGTACGTTCACCATGAACCTGAAGTATCTCATTACCTTCCAACGGTATCCTAAACACCTTCTCATGACATACTATCACAAACTTCCTCTTTGACAACCAGTCCATTCCCATAATTACATCAAAGCTTTCACGACTCAACGGTATCAAC
>BQNB010141170.1:0-17307 GCA_026074375.1 Tanacetum coccineum
CAAAAGTTAAAAAGGGAATTTGATTTAGGCATGTTTGCAGTTTGGGCCTGGTCTTTTTTATGAAAAGGGAAATTAGGCCGGGTTTTATATAAAAAGGTATTGTATCCTTTTGATTGGATTTGGGCTTAAAGGGTTTTAATAGTGTTTATATAAGTGGGCTGACCCAGGCCCACTAGGTGGGTACGGGTGGGCCTACTTTTAGCAATTTAGGTTTTCGGGTTCGGTTTTCGATGCCCTTTCCAACGCCATATCCCGGGGTTGACTTTGACTTCGTCTTGACTTCATTAAATGCACAAACGTTGTCGAGTCGATCCGGAAATGTCCGTTTAAGCTCCGTTTTCAATCCTTTTGCACCTTTGGCCTCAGTTTTTTCATGCTCTTTTCAATTCCACTCTCGGTTTTGTCCGGTTTGGCTTCGTTTTTGTCCTTTAGTGAATATCCGGTACCTGCACAGTACAAACACAAAAACAAGCATATTTATGGCATTTTATGTGCGTTTTTGGTCGTTTAGGGTCGATTTATTAGGTAGAAGGTATGTGTAATTACACATATACCAATGATAAACATAGATGAAGCTTCATTGTTAACGGACACCATGTTAAACTCTACCACGATGAGGAGCAGTTAAATGAACTTGCCGTAGAAGAGATTCACCTCATGTGTGAGGACGGAAGAATGAAAGCTATTCCATTTATGGCACCGTTTCCAGTCAACTACCATGAGACTATGCCATGGGCATAAGAAAAACTATACATTTACAGTGTAGTGGAAAACACCTATAACGAAGCTAAGTTGTACGATTTAGACGAAACTGGGAAAAGAACAGTGATCGAGAATATTTTGTATGTCCCAAGCGATGGGTCATCACTTAAAAAGAAATGAAAGGAACACCCGAGTCTGGCTGACGACTCACTCAAAAATTAAGCGCTTCTCGGGAGGCAACCCGTGTTTTTAAGATAATTAGTTTCTGAAAAAAAAACCAAAAATAAAAAACGTCTGCACCCACAATAAAAGTTAAGTGTGGGGGTGCGTCATTCAAAAATATATGTTTGCATTTCCTTTTGTATTTCAGATTCTTGCAGGAAATGATGCACTTGGCAGCTCAAGTACTACCGCACATGCATGAACACCTGGTTTTTCTCTTATTTCGCTATTTTAGTTTTTACCATTTTGCTACATTGAGGGCAATGCTAAATGTAAGTGTGGGGGGGGGGGGGAGAATAGGGAATTTTGAGCAAACATAAAATGTTTGCCCTGGTAATCTAGTTATTTCATAAATTAAAACAAGATGTGTCCCAGTAATAAGTGTATACACATGATAAGAAACCAATCAGAATAACATCAGTTTGTTTTCAAGATACGCCTTAATGCCTTGAGCTAACCATCTCGGTTAGTCCAACATTTTTCATGGTCCCATTTGTCAGTTATACCGTCCTTTGCTTTTAAAAGAAAAATATTACACATAGTTTAGCTCTACCTAAATAACCGAAGCCTACAGGTTAGTTGCTAGCTACGTGGATCGATGGTAGATATGTGGGAAATCCTTATGAATTTTTGAGAAAGTTGCTAGCTCCATGTTTAAGGACATATAATCCTTTACTAGTATGTCGATCGGAGGTTGATCGAATAAAAAAATGAATGATGATGAATAAAGCCAATGTGCTAAATCTTATGAAGATGAAGGAAGATGAAGAAAAATTGGTGTCGATTAGCCAATGTGCTAAGTCGTGATACAGTGATACGTTTATCTCGAGATTCATATAGGATAGTGGTAAGCGGTAGCTAGCAACATGGTGGTTTGTATACTTCGGTTTTATAAACCAAATCATACACCTGTACCGTTTTCCATTAAAAACAGTTAGCATGTTTCTTTGATGTGTACACTTGGACTTATCGAGTACTCGTGCTTTTTTAAATTGCATCTCATTTGTTCAATAACCTGAATGAGGACATTATTTTCTACATTTGCTTGAGGGCAAGCAAAGTTTAAGTGTGGGGGGATTTAATAACCCTTAAATTGAGTATGTTTTGGGAGCGTTATTCATACTTTTGTATTAGTTATTTGGTCAGTTACCTATGGTTTTATTACTCGATTATGTCGAAATATGCTTTCTAGTGTAATTGCAGCCAAATACAGGAAAAAAAGAAAAGGAGAGATGAACATGCGGAGATTATCTCAAGTACAAAGAATCCTGTATCAGGATCAAGTGCTGAAGCATCTCAAAGAAGAAAGAAATATAATTACTCAAGCTTCCAAGACCTGAGATCAAGTTGTAATGAAGATATGATGAAGTACGAAGGTCCACGGCCAAGCACAACTAAAGTAAGAGCCTTAAACAAAAAATCCAACAAAAAGATCCCACTAGTGACCTCGCAGCCGCCCGGCTGGAGAGTATGCCGCCCAGCAGGAAGGCTTGCCGCCCGGCTCTTAGAGCCCACATTTTTCATTTCACTCTAGAAGAAACCTGAATAACCAAGAAGGATTTAGACCCTCTAAACCGACTTTGGACACCCCTTTAGGCCCTGGAACCGACATAAAATAGTAGTATAAATGGAGACCCCTTATGGCCTCATTTTACTACACCCTTAATTTCCAACCCTAATTCTAATCCTCATATGCACCATCCTCTTCCAACGCCATAGAAGTTAGGAATGTAAGGAAGAAGCTCCCGAAAAGCACGAAGGAGGAGATCCCTCTAAGTCACAAGTTTGTCATTTCCTAGTTTACATTCCTTTAAGCTTTGGCAATACTTTTGTAAGAATCTTGTTTATATTTTATGATTACATTATTTTCTGAAATTATGTCTTTGTTTAATATGAGTGGCTAGTCCCTTTATGTGCTTGGTTAGATGATGTTTGTGGTATGAAGATTCGATTATAATGTGTGGCATGTTAATTCAATTTCAAGCTAAGTCTTAGATCCATTTGTTCTTATGTTCTAAAGTGGCATAGTTTTATCAACCGAATTGTTTGTTGAGAATATCATAGGTCGAAAGGGATATTGTTAATCAATCAATTGTCGCCTTTTTGTTTACGATCGGCTACCTTTTGTATTGACCATTTCTTAAGCGGTTTGGTATAACTAGGAACATAATTATCGATGTCTATGGTTTGTGAAACGAACCGCGAATCAAACTCATAGATGTTGTCTTAGTCTTGAATTAATTGATTGTGCCTAATGCTTGTTTTTGTCACTAGGAGTCTTGACGAAGGCAAAAAGTTTTTAAAACAATAGATTGGATAACCTCTAATTCTTTTAATCAACTTGTTAGTCTTTGCCACCCTCATATCGAATTGGATTCCCAAACTAAATCCAACCAAGTACATCTATTTATTATCGAATCACTTTCATCATTGCTTGCTTGCATCTTAGGACTTTTATCATTGAAATCTTTATCAAGTCGAAACACCCAAATCCCCGAGAATGATCCCAGCTTACCATTCAATATCTTGCTACTAAAGACGAGTTCACTTGCTCGTATGTGTTGCTTAAGAATTTGGTATACCGAGTTATAAATTTAAAACTAACCCATATCGCACACATCAAAGCTCTTATGTTTTCAAAATGAAGAGCTATATAGACAACTTGGAACATCTCAGTCATGTCATGACTCAAAACCTTTCTGTAAGACTTATTTGGTCTATTTGAGAAAGGAATATGATGGTTTTATGCAAAATTATAACATGCATAGCATGGGGAAGACCGTGACTGAGTTGCATGCTATGTTGAAGCTACATGAGCAAACTCTTCCTTTAAAAGAAGATGCACTGATCTTTCTGAGACTAAGAGCTGAAGGACCCAGAAAAAACCAAAAGAAGAATCAATAAGCTTGCTAAGGGGAATACAAGGGAAAGGCAAAAGAAGGGGAATTTGGGGGCTATGCACCTGTGCCAGCGCTATCTTTTGCTCCTAAACCCAAGAATCCTCTAACACCCAAGAAGGATAATCCAGCGAAGGACACGATCTGCCACCAATGTGGTGAAGTAGGTCATTGGAGAAGGAATTATCCCGTTTATCTCGCCGAGTTGATGAAAAAGAAGAAGCTATCTCAAGGAGCTAGCACTTCAGATATTTTCACCATAGAACTCAACTCTTTTCCTAGTACATCTTGGGTTTACGATACGACTTGTGGTACTCATATTTGTATAACTACTCAGGGTCTCAGGGGAGGTACGAAACTGGAGCCAGGAGCTTTAAATCTGTACGTAGGCGATGGTCATCGTGCAACAGTTAAAGCTATTGGAGAATTTCACTTGTGTCTCCCTAGTGGACTAGTTTTAATTTTACAAAAATGTCATTATGCTGCCTCTATTACAAGAGGCATCATTTCAGTTTCACGTTTGTACAAGGATGGTTTTGTTAACCACTTTGAGAATGATAATTCAATTTCTGTTTCTAGGAATAATTTGATTTATTTTAATGCTATCCCATGGGATGATATTTATGAAATTGATTTGTCTTCTTCTAATACAAATGATAGTTCTATGTATGTTGTTAGCAATAAAAGAGCCAAGCTTAACTTGGACTCTACTCTCTTGTGGCACTGTCGTCTTGGACACATTAACAAGAAACACAGGGAGAAGTTGCAACATGATGGACTTCTCGATTCAATTGACATTAAGTCTTTTGAAAAGTGTGTTTCATGTATGTCTGGAAAGATGGCAAGAAAACCTTATTCACATGAAGTGGAAAGGGCTAAAGATCTACTTGGACTAATCCACACCGATGTATGTGGTCCATTTAAGATTATGTCAAGGCAAGGAGCTAACTACTTTGTCACTTTTACTGACGACTTTAGTCGTTATGGTTATGTTTACTTGCTTAAACATAAACATGAAGTGTTTGAAACTTTCAAAGTGTTTCAAAAGGAAGTAGAAAACCAACTTGGGAAGACCATTAAGTCACTACGTTCTAATCGTGGAGGTGAATATATGAGTTAAGAGTTTTTGGATCAACTAAAGGAATGGGATTATTGCCCATCGAACTCCTCGTTACACGCCACAATTTAATGGTGTGTCAGAGAGGAGACATTGAACACTGCTAGACATGGTTTGCTCCATGATGAGTCAAACTACTCTTCCAAAGTCCTTTTGGGATTATGCCCTTGAGTCTGCTGCATGCATTCTTAACATGGTTTCAACTAAGAAGGTTGAAAAGACACCATACGAAGTATGGCATGGGCAAGCCCCTAAGTTGTCTTACTTATAAGTCTGGGGTTGTGAGGAACTTGTTAAGCGTGATACACTTACCAAACCTAACAAACTAGAACCTAGATCTATTAAGTGTATCTTTGTAGGATACCCAAAGGAAACAATGGGATATTCTTTCTACTACCCACCCGAGAACAAAGTCTTTGTTGCTCGAAATGCTGAATTCCTTGAGAATAGTTTTATAACTCAAGAAGCAAGTGGGAGTCTAGAAGATCTTGAAGTTATTCAAGAAGAAGATACGTATCCTTCTATAGACACTAGCTTACATCATGAAGAGGATAATCAAGAAATTGATAAACCTCAAAGTGATATCAATCTCATTCGTAGGTCCACAAGGACACGCTGTCCCATGGATCAATATGTGTTTATACATCGATGCTGAGGAACATGAGTTAGGGGATCTCGGTGAACCCGCTAACTATAAAGCTGCATTGTTAGACCCTGAGTCTGATAAATGGCTTAATGCTATGAATGTGGAAATGCAATCCATGAAAGACAACGAAGTTTGGATCTTGGTTGAACTTCCTCCTAATGGCAAAACCGTTGGTAGCAAGTGGCTCTTTAAGAAAAAGACCGACATGGATGGAGCTGTACACACCTATAAAGCTCGTCTTGTGGCGAAGGGCTATACTCAAACCCCAGGGATTGATTATGAGGAAACCTTCTCACATGTTGCAGACATTAGAGCTATTAGGATTCTTATAGCCATAACTGCGTACTATGACTATGAGATTTGGCAAATGGATGTCAAAACTGCCTTCCTCAATGGATATCTCAATGAAGAGGTTTACATGGAGCAACCTGAAGGTTTTGTCAATCCAAAATATCCAAACCGAGTATGCAAGCTGAAACGTTCCATTTATGGGCTTAAGCAAGCATCAAGGCAATGAAATAAGCGTTTTGATGATGAAATAAAGAAATTTGGTTTCAGTCAAAATGCTGATGAGCCATGTGTATATCTAAAAGCTAGTGGGAGTAATGTCATTTTCCTAATCTTGTATGTCGATGACATATTAATCATGGGAAACAGCATTCCAATGTTACAAGATGTAAAATCCTACCTTGGAAGATGTTTTGCCATGAAAGATTTAGGTGAAGCTGAATATATTCCTTGGAATATAGATCTTACGAGTTAGATCACGACGGTTGATTGGCTTATGTCAAATTGCTTTATATTGAGAATATCTTAAAGCAGATTTCACATGGAGAATTCAAAACGTGGAAGTATCCCATGCAAGTAAGCTTTAGATTGAGTAATATCACAAGGTGCCTATTACACCTGCTGAGTTTAAGCGCATGCAAAGTGTTCCATATGCATCGGCTTGGTTCTATTATGTTGCTGTGGATATGTACTCGCCTGATGTTGCGTGTTTCGCTCAGCACCATAACAAGCCGATTCAAAAGAATCAGGTGATCCTTTACTGGCCTACTGTTAGACTTTCTTGAAGTATCTCAGATACTAAAGGACATTGTTTCTAGTTTTACGGAGGTGATCTTTAGAACGAGAAGCTCAGGAGTTTCTTGATACACTGATGCTTGGATATCTGACGGATGCTGAATGACTCAAGTCTCAGGTCTAGATATTTGGTTTTAATGTTTGTTTTATACTTTTTTTTGTGTTCATTTTTAAAATGGAGGTGTTGTTGACTGGAAGAAGTGCCAAGCAAAGCATTTTACGCTACTTTTCTGCAGATGCTGAGTATATTGTGCCTTTGATGCTTCTAAGGAAGCCGGATGGGTTAGGAATCATTTCTGGGCGGGGTGTTGTTCCCACAATTAAAAAACCCATTATATGTATTGTGATAATTACTGGAGCAATCGCTATAGCCTAAGAGTCTGGAAAATTCTCTAAGGTGCTAGGCTTTTCCGTGCCAAAGTTCATACACCTCGCGGAAGTTATGAATTTGGATGACTTAAAGTTAGAAAAGTTCACACCAGATGACAACTTAGTTGTTCGTTTACAAAGCGTTGGCTTTTCCTTAAGCTTCAGAAATTATAGGAATATGGAATGCTTCCAGCTTGTAGTCTAATGTAAATCTGTGTTTATTAGTTCATTTGGCTAATTGGGATTGTAAGACAATTTATTTTCTGATGAATAAGATACGAGGTATTTGTTATCATTATATACAATTGTTTGTCCTATATTTGCTATATTTAATCCCTTGATGTTTTATCTTTCTAAATAAGTCCATTGCTTTCGGTGTAACAATATGGGAATATTGTTACATAAGGCAAATGTGAGTGTTGGTTATATTATTTGAATATATGGATGGTTCCCACCAAAAACTCTTATGTTACTCACCAAGGAATGCGTATTGATACCCCACCTTCGAATGTTTACCTTTATGGATCCCGTTATCATAAGTAAAATTTGAAAATCGGTAGTTATGGCATCCTGTAGAATTGAGGTATACAAACAGTTCTGGTATGTGTGGATATCATCTTTTAATTTCTATGTCAAACACTGTCCTGAAAATGGTAGTTATAAAGACTATTATTGGAAGTGATGTGAAGCAGCATTCACAAAACTTGTATTCGAGAAAGAATTTGTTCCTCCACTTGATATGTGCAGAATAATACCTTGGCGCCTCTCCAGAATTAATCAGATATTGTGTTTGGCGAAACCCATAGGGTAATGCAAGGATGATTCTTGATTACACTTTGGTATACTCTGAATTAATTTCTATAAAGAGAAATCTAAATGTGTTAATATATTCTGGATTAGAGTTAGGAGTATATCTGGTTTCAACGGTATTTGACAAAGGGATGATTATAGAGAGATAATAATACCCTTGTACTGAGAATGTTTATGAAACTTGATCTCAGACACTTCTGGTTTTAAAAACGAATGTGAGTGTTGCTAGACGTTTCCGTCGTTAGTATATGTGTTGTCTGCTACTCCAACTCCCAAGTGGGAGCTGTTGGGTTATGTTAGTTGGATACGCAATGTACGACTAGAAGTGTGTGAGTCTATTGGGCCGGCAGACTACCGTTAAACGACAATTAGAGCAGTTTAATACTTCACAATACGTTCCTATGTAAACCATTCGGACCAAAACCGACTTGGACAAATTCCTAGGGCTGTCCTAATGTAGAAGCCGGCCTGGAAGGATCTAGAGTTGTCCATGTTCATTGTATTTTGGTGATAAGATGAGAGAAAGAGTTGTGATAGGTTTTAAAGTGTTTTTTTGGCCCTTATCTAAACTAGGGTTTGGAGGGTATAAAAACCCTCAATCCCTAGCTCATATAACGTCATAAACAGAAACTTCAAACACAAGAAAAAAAACAACTCCTCAACTATCTCATTAAATCTGCTGATTGTATAAACCCAAATTAGGGTTTAACTTATTTTCGTAATCCTTTTTGAAAGTGTTGATTTTCGGTTAGCACATAAGGGGTGTTTACCGATTGTGATTTGATCCCACGACCCCATAACAGCTTGGTTACTTCGGTTTACTCGTTTTCAATTGTTGACAGAAGGTAGGAACGTTTTTAGGGTTCATTGGTTGGTTTTCGGATCTGCTTACCCAAATTCGGTGACAACCGAAATCAGTGAAAACCCTAATTCACTTTTCTGATTTTCGGTCCTATATTCAAGAGAGGTTTTGGGTACTTTGTTCAGAGGTGATTGGTATACACTTGTTGTATTGGGTACACGTGAAGTTTGGACTAGCATCCGGGCGTGCTTGTTTACGTGTTTGTGTGAGCACTCGTAGAGGTGACAATTTAGTCACTCGTTTCTCGTTCTTGGTTTCATTTATTTGCTGGTGTCTACAAGGGTATGTTTCTATTTACTCTTTTACATTCCTTATGTGTTTTACTGTATGTTAATTATTTGTACTAGACTCGATCTATCCTCTGCGTACTCGTAAGAGTTAAATTAGTTAACTTGATTGTTAAATTACAACAGTTATTTGGTACATACATATAGCCTTTTACTCTTGTCGCACAATTTTTTTGTTTTCTATGTCAAGTTCCCGTCAGTTACGTAGTGGTCCATTTTAAATTTGGGAGCACCCTAGCTAGCTTTCGGTTATTTGGTTATTTTAAGCCATATTAATATGTAAACTAGACTAATCAAATACAGTACATTCAAATGACTAGTGCTTCGCGAGTTTAATTGTTAATCGACTATCATTTAATTTGATTCTCAATTTTGAATGTTTTCACCAAGAAGGCCTTCAGATTTAGTCAGCAATAGAGGTGCCAATTAAATCCCAATTCCATTGGATTTGGTGCAATGACCAAAAATAGGCAATAATCTCTCTTTTAATGGTCTCCATCCTCCCCAATAGAAATGGAGTTAAAGAGCAAGATTAATGGTTAATGTTGATGTTGGTGTGATCCCAACATAACAAGCTCAAAATTCAACTACATTGCTTGTCATCTCTCGACCATGTATTTCATGTATTTCATTTTCAAAAATTCTTCGAGGTTTGACCATGTAAATCAGTAGCTAACGTATAGATAATTCAAGTTAAATGTGATGCATGGCATTAATTTAGTGACTTAATTCTAACTAAGCTTGGGTTGGTGGCAAAATGGTTTTGATAATGTGAACAGATTAAAACCTTTCTGTGTTTCTCCACCTAATGACAAGTTTTTAGACCATTATATATACACAAGTGTTGGTGATTTTTAAAATGATATTAAGAAGTAAATAAACTACTTTTTTTACAATTTGAAGTTCTGAAAAACTATTAACACACAACAAAAAGAATAAAAAAATGGGAGAAAAAATGGTGACTAGGATCAGTTAAACAAAAATGAGTGCATTATACATAACACACTGTTGTTAATGTCACTATAAATACAAAAAGGTTGTGCATCGAACCTTCATATGTTAAATGCACTTCATATGTGCATAGACCAGTGGCGGACGTATCTAACTAAGGTAAAGGCATGCACGTGCATACCCTCCGAAAAACACTTGTACTTAAAACTTGTCTCTTTTTAACAACTTTTTTATAATTCAACGTTAACTGTATATCATTTTCAAATTTTTTCAAAAGTGCATACCCTAAAATCAATTTATGCGTCTGCCACTCAGATCGAGTTAGAACCCCCTCGAAATGACACGTTGGTCATGATATCAAAATTGCGTCTCATTCTTAGATTTCTAATAAAAAAAAAAGGAAAACTAATCAAAACATGAAATGACTGTATCAATGACTATATCAAAATGTGAGTTTTTTTTTTTTTCAAACTGGCCCGGGTGTGTACGTTACATGCAGCTGCCGTCTCGCCCGATCATTTAGTACGCAAAAGTAGTCGTAGAAACTTTGTTGAGTTTAATATATATAAGAGTTATATAGTTCATAACAGGAAATAAAAAGGGAAAGAGTTTAAAGTTACATACATTTACAGTCGATTAACCCTTTATTATATATGCAAATATACCTCCCTTAATTTTAAGTAGAATTTAATGTAAGGTTTCTTAAAAGAGAAGGCAAAACATAACTTTATGATAAGTGACAAGGCCCATGCCATGATGTAATAATTCTCCTGCATTCTGATATGATAATACTGCATGAAGTCTATTGTATCTAACAACTACTATACAAGTCTTTTCCTGGCTTTTAAACACACACATATGTTGTAGCATACAAGTAAAAGAGTTACTGAATAGTGCAAGATCTTCTAATCATACATCCGTACAAGTACAACAATGTCTGTCATACGTACATACATCACATTACATTACCTTCAGGAGGTCCCATTCCTCTGCATTTATGTCAACTTCTTCCCGATTTGTCTTTATCTGTATTGTTAATCATGCTTACCTCAATACATACTCATAACCTATATTTATCAAAAGCATTATATTGTATGTTTCCCATATTACTTTTTCGATTATTTTCACTTATCACCAATGGCAAAAGCTTGTACAAAAACTTTAAAAGAGAGATATGTACGGGGCGTTAATGCATTATAGCCAATTGCGTCAAGGCGCCAAGCTATAACGCCGACGGGTAACTTGAATCTCACACCGAACCTCTTGCTTTATAGCCTCTTTCTAGTACTTCAACTAGGTATTTTGTAATAAGTTCCCTTCTAGCTCCTTGTTAGAATGTAGCATTTTTTAAAGTCCGATACAAATAGCCGTTAAAAAAAGTACCAGCGCCAAGATCCCAACCACATTATATAAGGCATTTCTTTTATTTATATTTTAGTGAGTTAGGTATGTGTCAAGGAGTGTTATAACTTGGGTGATGGATAAAAGGTGTGTTGTTTTTTGATTCAAGTTTATAAAGTTGTGAGTTATAGGTGTAAATAATGGTGGATGGTGACAATCGTAATCATTTTTGGGACTTTATCGATGTCATAACCAATTGGATCATAAACCAACACGTTGAACTTTTGGTTCTTTACAGTTATTTAGAATGTAGTACAACATTGCTTAATGGAGTGGCAAGGAGTAACTACTCATACCAATCAGCCGTCCACATCATTTTTTCGCTTTTCTCACTTCAACTCACTCACACACTCACTATTCAACGGTAGTGGTCATCGCTAACTCACTTTTCATTAAAATACTCACTTTATACAAAATATACATTAAATACAAAACACACACTTACAAACCAAATAAAAAATATTAAAAACAAAAAAATGAAGCCAAAAAAAGTACGACTCCACTATGGTGAGCACTCATCAATCTCTCTACTTTTGCCATTGCCTCTCACTCTTGAGTGTTTGAGTGTTTGGTAATGTCACCCAGTGACTTTTAAAACTCATTCGAGTGAGTTTGTTTACCCTTCGTTCCAGTCTTAGAGAAACTTAAGACCTTATCTATCATTCTGTTAGCAAAAGATAAAATTGGTTATTTTTCTTTAAATTATTTAATCGGACTTTAGTAATTAAGAAATGGTTCATAGGCCTAAATTATGAATGATGAAATATACATAATTAATCGGCGATAAAAAATTGAGGCCTTAAAGATCCCTCATCGACATGAGTCAGTAGCTTTGCTCTTAGGTCACTCTTTAGGGTGTGTTTGGTAGGGAGAAATTGAGAGAAATAAATTTAATTTCATTTCTCAAGCATGTTTAGTAGAGAAAAATAAAAAAGTAGAGAATTCAAGAGAATTTAATTGAGAATTGAAGAGAAATGGTAGTGTAATTTTGGTCACCTTCATTTCCATTATTTTTGTAGAGAATTTGGAGAATTTTGGTTGACTCGAACACGAGTTAGCTAAACTTTTTCAACCCGATACCCGACCCTATCTAGCATTCTGGTTACTCGGTTGACCAGAATAATATTTTTGACCCAAGTAACCGACCTGAATAGGCTTTGTTAGCCTCGTTTTTAGTAAAGTGATGGTCATTATATATTCTCGAGTCTTGTATAGAAAAACGTAGTTTACGGGAATTACATTTAAGCTAATTGCGCCTAGGTGTCGGGCTAAAGTCCATTAGTTTGGCACAAGAAAGCCCACACGTCCCAAACAAAGGTTCAACTCCTTTATACTATAAATACTACCCTCCTAGCATGTTCGGAGGGTGTTATTTACTATTTCTTCTTAAGTAATCATCCATTTTTCTTCCTTTTACTTTCTCTCTCTAAATCCTCTTTCTCTCTCTAGAATTCATATATATTTCGTGTATTTTGATGTGGATTTGATGTAGTCTAACATGTGGTATCAAGAGCCTAGGAGTGTTTAGTGATTTGTGTGTCTTTTGTTTCTCAAAAACTTAAAAAAAGGTGCGTTTTGTGTTCATATACATGAACCAAAAGTGTAATTTTTTTTGGTGTTAAAAACCTTAAAGTTTGTATTTTTATGTTAGATCTTGCCTTGAAGTACTTAGTTTTGCAAAAGAAATCAACAAAAACGTTAAAAAGTGTGTTTTTTAGGTGTTTTAAAAGTTGGTTTTCCGGATTTTTTTTAAGGAGGCGAAACATATAGGCGAAACTTACAGTTTCCTTTGGTGATTTATACGTGTTTCCTTAGGCTATTTATACGTGTTTTATTAGGAGATTTATACGTGTTTCCTCAGACGATTTATACATATTTGCTTGAGCGAAATATACACTTTGTTCTTGGCGAAATATACCATTTTCGGTTCAACCGAAATTCATTTTCAGGCGAAATATACACCATTCTCGGTTCAACCGACATTCATTTTCAGGTGATATATACACCATTTTCGGTTCAACTGAAAATTATTTTTCAGGCGAAATATACACCATTTTCGGTTCAAGTGAAATTCATTTTTAGGCGAAATATACATCATTTTCGGTTCAACTGAAAATCATTTTCAGGCGAAATATACACCATTTTCGGTTCAACTGAAAATCATTTTAGGCGAAATATACACCAATTTCAGGCGATTTATGCACTGATTATTTAGGCGACTTATACACCTGTTTTTGCCTAGAATTCTTATTTCACGGTTTATTATTGCATTTGTAAAATCCCGCGAAATATTCACTTATTTTCTCGGTTTAATCAAGATTTGTAAAATCCCGCGAAATAGATTTCTATTGTACTTTCAAGGACTTAATCTAAATCAAGAACAACTCATAATCACTAATCACAAAAACGATCCTAGTATATCATTTCACATCATTTTTGCAATGTCGACTCAACAAGACATTTATGCAGCTGGTTTCGAAAACCGTTGATGACATCAAATAACGTCTATTTTATAGCATCATTTATCCCATGTAAATAACCCATTTTGTATAATTATTGCAAAGAATTATTACTTAATCGTTTATATTTGAGAATTGCAGTAATTAAAGAGTACTTGGTGAAGTTGTGCTAAAAGGCACGCATTTTGGAGTATAAAAGCAGAGTTCGAGAAAGTCTATTGATCTGAAAGTAAATACGCCGTATTATTCTAGACCTGTACGACGTATCTAAGACTTTGACGAATTAAAAGACCATTGCTTGACTTTGAAGAATACACCATATCCACATCAACGATACGCCGTATATAATACTTTGGTCAACGAAGAAAAATCAACTGGTTTTACCTCAATACACCGTATCCAGCAAGAAGATACGGCGTATCCGTACCTACACTTCACAAATAACCACGAAGGATTGAAGACTCAATACGCCGTATCCAGGAGCCTCTATACGCCGTATCTAAGGATTATTAAACACGAAGATTCTGGAAGATATCAAACGTGGTCCTTACTCCAAAAAATCCCCAATACGATGTATCTCACATATCGACCTTTTTCCAGACTCTATAAATAGAAGACCCTAAACTCAGTTTTAGGTATGCAAGTGAATCCCTAAACTACCAATTTGACTAAGAGACGAATAAAAGAGCATAGAAGGTCAGAAAAGAGCCTCAAGATCATAGGAAAACTTTTGTAATCTTCGCGCAACCGAATACGCGTTAGATTGAGGTTTCTTTATTTTAATCGTTCATATATCAAACTGTGTGTATTTTTATAATGACTATCGACTGATACCTTTAGATATCAGCCATGTTTATGAAGATCTAATGTTTAGTTTGTTTATCTTGATTGCTTAATTTATCGTTGATTGTTGTTTATGTTTATCAATTTATACTCGTTTATGTGCGTTAATATGCGTTCAATCCGTATCTAAGGATATCGCTTGTAGCTTAACTAGATATTGGAAAGTTCTCATAAAAGTATGCGACTTATCATTCAACTGGATCTAGTCCCACATATTTAATGCGCTGCAACTTCGATGTTGTTTGGGCTTAGGCAAAGAGTCCGGGATAGCTCTCCATATTGCAATTTATATAACTAGAATCATAGGATCACAAATATTAACATATCCTTGCCTTTAGATTAGTGAGCTTAGTTGAGCCATAAGGTGACCTTGGTATCAACGAGTACGTTCTTATTCCATTGGTAAGGACTTGGACAGTGGACTACTAGTATGATCCGATGTCATAAGTAAAATTTGAATATGGTTAGTTAAGTCATCCTTAGACTTGAGAATACAAACAAGTTATGGTATGTGTGGATATCACTTTTTAATTCTATGTCAAACGTTGTCCTGAAAATGGTAGTTATAAAGACTATTATTGGAAGTGATGTGAAGCAGCATTCACAACACTTTGTATTAACAAAGGATTTGTTCCTCCACTTGATAGTGTGCAGAATAATACCTGGCGCCTCTAGAATTTAATTCAGCTAATTGTTTGGCCGACAACCCAAAGGGTAATGCAAGATGATTCTTGATTACATTTGGTATATTGAATTTACTTTCTAATTCTATAATGAGAATCTAAATAGTTAAACTATATGGAATGAGTTAGGATCCATATCCATGGTTTAACGGTATTTGAACAAAGATATGGTTATAGCAAAAGATAAAATAACCATGCTACTGAGAATGTTTATGAAACTTGATCTCAGACACTTCTAGTTTTAAAAACAAATGTGAGTGTTGCTAGACGTTTTTGTCATTAGTATGTGGGCAGTCTACTACTCCAACTCCCAAGTGGGAGCTGTTGGATTATGGTAGTTGGATGCGCACACATACGACAAGAAGTGTGTGAGCCTATTGGGGGCACACACATTAAACACTTAGGGTACGTTTAATACTTCACGTAAACTTCTAAAGGTAAACCGCTTGGACAAAAATGATCAAGACAAGAACCTATAGTTGTCCTTGTGAGTTCGCCGGCTACAATGAAGGTTCTAGAGAGGGTCTTGGTTCATTGTGTCTAGGGGATAAGGAGAAGGAAGCAAGTGATAAGGTTTAAAGGAGTTATGATAAGGATTTAAACTCATGGTTTTAATCTTATCATAGTTTAGGGTTGAGGAGCTATAAATACTCCCTTTCCCTGGCTTCTTGTGGTCGTCCAACAAAAACAAAGACACACACAAAAGCTATATCTTTTCCTTTACTCTCCTAAATAGCCGAATACCAGAAACCCTAAATTAGGGTTCTTATTTTCGGTTGCTGCCTAATTCGCTGAACTCCATTAAGGGTTTTTCGAATTGAGATTTGATCCAAGGCTCCTCTAGCTGATTCATTGCTTCGGTTTACTTGTTCCCAAGGAGTGGGAACTAAGAGATTCAATCTAGGGTTCTTGTTCTTGACTTTCGGTTGCTTCTGCTCTATTTCGGTTACAACCAAAATCGGTAAAACCCTAGAGTACACCTTCCTGATATTCGGTCCTATATTCAAGAGAGGTTTTGGGTACTTTATTTAGAAGTGATTGGTATACACTTGTTGTATTGGGTTATACGTGAGGTTTAGACTACCATCCGGGCATGCTTGTTAGACGTGTTTATGTGAGCACTCGTAGAGGTGACAATTTAGTCACTTGGTTTCATAATATTTGCTGTTGACTTCAAGGGTATGTTTTCTATTTACCTTTTATGTTCCTTATTGTGTTTATATGTATGTTAATTGTTTATGCTAAACTAGATCTATATCTGCTGCGTACTCATAAGAGTTAATGGTTATCTTGATTGTTAAATTCCAACAATGACGTCGTAGGCATATTTTATTTTCTTTTTTTTTTGACCAAAATACAAAAGTTTCTTTGAAGTCTGAATAAATCACGTGACTCTGTGTTTTCTTGTGACTAAACTCTTTTGCAAAGTACTTGTTTACAAAAATGAAACAACAAAATTATATTGCATATGCCCTTTTTTTTGCTTTATTTTGTTTTTGCCTCATGAACACATGTGAATAAGCAGAGTTTAATAATTCCAATACTTATGTATTTAGGGCTAGAAGACAGTTAGTCGCATAACTCATTGAGTTAAGCGTAAGTGAGACCTTATCAAAACTGGTGTTCTCTCCGGATAAACAATCAGGTTAAACGGAGTTGAAGTTAATTTTCTTTTTAGCATTGAGTCAAGAAAAGTGGTCAATGAAGCACTTATAATTCGGACATAAAAGTACCATATCATCCTCCAAATAGTGTAACGCACACATAGTGTGAAAAAGATATTCGTGTCCCAATGTTACTATTTGTATTAAAAGATGCAAGAGGTAAGTCTGCTTTGCTAGTCCACCTTTTTTTTATATGTATATTTATATATATATATATATATATATATATATACTTATTGATATAAATCACTATATTAGCATATATAGCGCCTGACCAATAAATACCATAGGCCAAGCTAAAACTCACATGT
>BQNB010141171.1:0-17306 GCA_026074375.1 Tanacetum coccineum
TTTTTCCATGGGGGTGTAGTTGACCTTCGGTCCTCGTAGGGCACGGCTTACAAAGTACACTGGCAATTGCTTGCCTCCCCTTTCAGTCATTAAGACTGCGCTGATAGTTTTCTTGGCCGTGGCTAGGTACATGATTAGCTCTTCCTTTTCCTTTGGTGCGGTCAGCATTGGAAGTTCCGCTATGAGTTTCTTCATCTGTTTGAAGGCTACTCCGGCTTCCTGAGTCCATTGGAAATCGCTTTTTTTGTGCACTTCTTCAGGGTTTTAAAGAACGGCAGTGATTTTTCAGCTGATTTTGACAGAAATCTGTTTAAACTTGCGAGTTTCTCGTTCAGCTTTTATACGTCCTTAAGGCATCCCGAAGATGGTAGGCTAAGGACCGCGTCTTCTTTATCTGGGCATATCCGATCTGCTTTTGGAATGCCCTGTTTACTAAGCGTTGATAGGTTGCCTCGGAATTCTTTAGGCCGAATGACATCTTTGTGTAACAGAATATCCCTTGGCTTGTGATGAATGCTATCTTTTCTTCATCTTTCTCTGCCATTTTGATTTGGTGGTACCCTTTGTATGCGTCTAGGAAGCACTTAAAAGGGTATCCGCAGAGGGACTCTACTTTCCAATCTATCTCCGGCAAGGGATAACCGTCCTGAGGACATGCTTTGTTTAGATCTTTGAAATCTACACACATTCGCCAACTCCCATCGTGTTTCTTGACCATGATCGGGTTGGATAGCCAGCTGTGATAGTGGACTTCTTTCATGATTCTGGCATCTACCAATTTTTCCACTTCCTCCTGGATCGCTTTATTTCTTTTCGGTGCTTGCCCCCTTTTCTTTTGTCTGACAGGTGGGCATCCCTCTCGGACATTTAGGCGATGCTCTGCCATGTGCCGCAGGACGCCCGTCATATCCGCTGGTTTCCAGGCAAAAATATCCAAGTTTTGCTTGAGCAAAGCACATAGTTCTTTGCGTCCTTTTTCTGTTAGGGTAGACCCTATGGCTATTGTTTGCTCGGGGTATTCAGGATGAATGACCACTTTTATCTTCTCCTCCGACACCTGATTGGTCACGGGGCGTTGCGTGGTAGGTCCGAAGATCATTGCACATTCCATCGGGATGGCTTTGCTGCTTCGTATCGTTACCGTTCCTCCTTTTACCGGGAATTTTAACATTCTGTGTGCCGTGGATGGTACGTCATGGATCTTTCTTATGCCCGTTCTGCCTATTATTCCATTGTGTTGAGATGGTGACCTGATAACCATGAAGTTCATCCATGCGGAAGTGGAATGCTCTTCGTCACCTATCTTTACTAGTAGGGAAATCTGGCCTATCGGCCAAATGGTTTCTCCACTGAATCCTATGAGTGATGTGGTAGTTGGGATCATCTGGCTTCTTACTTATGGCCGGAGCCTGACAAAGCAATGTTCGTTATAGAACTTCTGAGGACGCACCTCCGTCCACGTATATTCGGTGTACGAAGTGCCCTCCTATTTCAGCTTCGATGATCATTGGTGCTTCTGTTCCGTCTTCCTCTCCTAAAGACGAAAAAGAGATTGTTGTCTTCGGAGAGAAACTCTGGGTGACCCTTTTCTTTGCTACCCTCTCCCATGGTTTGATCATCAAAATGGCTAGGGGCTTGTCTTTTCTGGCCGTTTCCCCCTTCTTTTGTACCTTTGGCTTGTCGCTCTGCTTTAATTCTTTAATGAATTGCGGAAATTTGCCTGACTTGATCATCTCGTCAATCTGTTTCCTCAGCTGCATGCATTCGTCCGTGCTATGCCTCGTATCCGCGTGGAATTCACAATATTTGTTCGGATCCCTTTTTTCTGCAGGAGTTACCATTGGTGGCGGAGCTTTGAATTTTCCTTTTTCTAGAGCGAAAATTTCTTTCGGGGTTTTCGTAAGGAGTGAAAACCTATCTGGCTTCCGATCCGATCTTGTTATTTTTGAAAAACCATCTAAAATTTGCTTGTTTCCTCCTTCTGGCTGTTTCCACGGCTGCTGGGTGCTTTTTATCGACTAGGACTGAATGCGCAAATTTCCCCTTGCAGAAAGACGTATGTTCCCTGTACATATCATCTATTGATACCTCGGAATTGTTCTCGTATAAACGCTGATGCTTGATCAGCTTGGGGTGGGTTATACCGTGCATGAATCCGGAGATCTTCATGCATTTCGGCGCTCCTTCCACATCCGTGATTTTTGCTTTGTATCTTTCCATAAAGTCCTCTGTGGATTCTCCATCTCTTTGCTTGATATGATGTATCTCTACCAGATCTTTGATGTGTTTTGTTTGTTGGAGATAATTTTCCCTGAATGTTGTTCTCAAATTTTCATAGCTGTTAATGGATTCCCTTGGGAGTTTGTCGAACCAGACTTTGCATTTCGGTGAGCTTGAGTTTGAAAAATGTCGATACCATGTTGCATTGCCCACCTCTTTGTCTTGCCACGGCCTGAATAGCCTTTACAAATTGATCTTTCGCGATTACCCGCTTTCCATCATATGTCTTGACGTGCCGGGCATCCCTTGTCCTTGGGAAATTGAAATGCGGTAACGAGGTGTGGAAGGGTTATCTTTCCTCACTGGACCAGGCTGAGAGAGATTTCTTCGTGGAGTGTTTGGACCATGTGACTTCTTGATTTGGACTTCCAGTGACCTCCCTCACTGTCTTTACTCTCCGAATATCCACCAGTTTCCCGGGACGACGTGCCTCTATGATGATGCTTCCTTGGTTGTACCTCGATTTCCCTTTCGTGGGAACTCTTGTGGCGGCTGCCAGAACGTGCAGACGCGCTTCGTTATTTTCCTCCTAACCTATTGAACACACCACCCTCCTTCCGCGGCCTGGGCCTAGGTGAAGGAGGTCTGTTTTGTTTGAGTCTTTTGAAGACACTAGCCACCGGTGTCGGGCTTCGGGAGCACCTATTTTCATGCCTCCTTTTTGGCTTTGTTCTGGCAGTTGGCGTCTTGGATTCGGAGTAATGCGACTCTTCATGATTTCTTTGATTTTTTCCGGTCTCGTTGCCGTAGAGTAGGTGTGCCTTTACCGCATTAAGCTTATCTTGCTGCTCTTTTTCTTTTTGCATCTTTTCGGCAATGAGTGGCAAGAGTTGGTGGTAGTTTTTGTTGCACAATTCTCTTAGGACCTTGTCAGGCGTAGGCTCTTCGAGATGTTGTGGGCCACTTCTTCCCCTAGTGTTCCGCACGACGGACGTAGGAACGGTTGGGGAGGGTTGTTCGTGAGTGCTCATGATGAGTATTTTAGAAAACGTGGTTACGTTGCGGGTCCCACGGATGACGCCACTTGTTAGTACAAAATAAGTGTAGGGCTGAGAATAGGACTCAAATTATGTGTCGGGTCGAGATCCCGAATGATTTGAGTGTTAGATCGTGTACCAGAGCAAGAGAAGTGATGATTTCCTGCATAATCAAATAAACCGTTAGCCTTACCGTGGGACGGACCCCACGGTTAGACTCTGGCGTGAAAGTAAGTAAACATGTAGAGAGAGAAAATATGTGTATGTAGAGTGAGAAAATCGTACTGTTAATTATGTCAGAAGGTCCCTTTTTATAGGCGAACGAAACATTAAGGTTTCCTAATATTTCGTTTGTTTAGTTAATGGCCGGAGTGGGTCCCTTGTCGGGCAAGGTTCCGCAATAACCATGTGTACGGACGCGTGTGTTTTTCGTGGACGGAAGCATCCTAAAGTTAGGTCCGCGTCCGTGCTGCTGTGTCCGGACCGTGACCAATGCAGGATTGGGTTTGGTTTTGGCCCATGACTGCTAAGTTGGGCCCAGGGGCCCAAGTGATAATGTGGCCCAAGCCCGAAGGCTTGGTATGCCTACTATACATCATCAACCTCATAAGTTATATTATAGTTAGTAAGAGTGCATCTACTCACAAAACTATATGCAGAGGGTAAACAAGTAAACTGATATTCCCCGCACGCCTATATTCAGCTTTAAACTTGACGCGTACGGCGGAGTATCTATTGCCTTTCAGCTGAAACTTTATAGGCAATCACTTGATTTGACATCTAACTAGTGACCCATGCACGTACCATTAAGCAAAGACCCATAACCTTCTTCACTGTCATGAGGTGGGGTTTTTGGTTTCCAAATGGAGAAGGATATGCAAGTGGAAAATAGTATTGACCCCACCCACTACAACCTAGCTTGATACTCTAAGCCCGATTTGTAACAAATTAAGCTATCAAAACCGCTTAACAATTATTTGTTTTTTTTGTTGAAAAGGTGAACTATATATTACTTTCTCCAACAATATATACAAACACACTAGAAGTCCTGTGCCTTGACAGACCAAGACTATATAGGAACCCAAAGCAAAATACAAGCAGATACATTGTATCAATACAACATAAAGCATAGACCTTTATGTTCTAAACAACATAAGTTCACCTATTCACCATGACTACATTTCCTTCCCACATTTATCAATCAAACTGCTTCTATAACATATCAGCAAGTTTGACAGATAAATAGTAAAAGGCCTCTTCCATCCTCCTGATGAACTGCACTTGCATAGAACTACATTTCCAAAGCTACACAGGCAGTTCTATATCATTTGATGATCAAGATATATAATGCTAGTGTAACTTTGGCATCATCCTATTCAATGCAACTCCTATCCTCCAAAGAATGTCCCAATGTGACTAGACTACATATCCTTCAAGAACTCTCCCAACTGCTTCAATGTTGCTTCCTCTGCACATTAAAGCAGAGATCAAGATTTATTAGGCATGATCTAATCAACTAAGACACCCCCTGGGCATACAGACTCATCTCATTGGAACCTTCCTTATGAAATTTGACTACTGAGCTATATGAAAAAGAGTAGTTACTAAGACAAGTTGCCACACCATGCACCCCTAGACTTAGAAACTCAAGCTTTAACAGTTTTTCATCAAACTTAAGATACAAGGTTATCAGAATACACTTCTTTAGTAGTATGAACACCACTACTAGTTGTTGGAATATGTCCACGTATAAATAATATATGTTCAGAAATCTATTCGAGCCTACGGGGACGCACGCTTTAATACGTATATTAAAGTAATATATTAATTAGTGATTTAACAAACGATCGTTAAAAGTTTAACGAGAATTAATATTAGTCGTTAAAAGTTAAAGGACTAATATGCAAAACCGAGAAAAGGAAAGTTGCGGTTTGCCCCTCTTTTCCTTAGGTCGGCCGAACACCTCTCCTAGAGGAGGTGGGAGTGCTTGACTTGCAAGCCAAGTCATAAGGGTTATAAAAGGAGGTCTTGGGTTCATTATTTGCTAATGCTTGAAAATCAATAACCCTAAATCTATCCTTGCTCTCTCCCTTTGGTCGCCCGATTTCAAAAACCCAAAGGTTTTTCGGTTTTCTTCTCCTTGTCGTGCGATCGAACCAAAGAACCCTTAGGGTTTTGGTTTTGCGATCGAATACCACAACCATGGTGGTTTTGTTCGTGTGTTGATTGATTCAAGAATGAAGGAGATTGTTTGTTAAACACTACTAGTACTAGCATACCTCGTTGTTTGCTAAGAACGTATTGTGTGTGTTGAAGTAGAGGGATCATACTTTGATCCTATTGGTTTCGCGTGGTGTTATACATATGCGTATATTCAAGACGGTGGTTCTTTTATTGCTAAAAGGTACACACCTTCTTGATTCCCTTGTTAACTATGTTATTCTATACGTGTTTACTTTCCGCTGCGTACTCGTGAGTTTAATGGTTAAAATTTGTAAAAACCCAACAGTGGTATCAGAGCCATCGTGTAGAATTTGAAGTTACAAGTAATAAAATTTGACAAGATTAGGGTTCTTGATTAATTTTTAAGCCCTTTGGGCGTTTTATGCATAAAGATTCAATAATTATTGGTTAAAAAATTAATTAGACGAATTCTAAGTTGTATAAAATTTTATAAAATTAAAACTTGATGCGTTTAGTTGTTAATTGATCGGTTTAGTTAAAATTAATTGTTAATTCGGTGTCCATGATAAAAGTACATGCAATTTATCATGAAATGATATATGATATAAATCTTGTTAATTGTTAAAAGGTTTTTATGCAAATATGATGATCAAGAATTAAAACATAGACATTAAATTTATTTGGTAAGATCTACGACTTTAAAAGCTAGGGAAGACCTTAGCTATGTCTTAATGGGGCCTAAAAGTTGCTTAAATTTTATGTGCTATGTGGTATTTATTTGTATATGGCTTACGCAATCGATTATATCGATGGATGTGGCCAGAGTCATTGGACAAAAGAGTCTTATATGGATATATACATTTTTTTAATTATTAGATAATTAGGATCATAATTGATATTTGCATGGCTTAATTGTTAAGTGTTTTTTTAATAAGTGTTATATGTATTGGTTTGTGTTTATAATGTTTTATTTTAAGTTTTGACTTGTGAGAAAATAAAAGGGTTTTTTCAAAAATTAAATATAAACATGAATAATAATTATGAAATCAGATTTATTATGGACTATTTTATAGTTCATATGTGTTTTTTAAATTAAAGTTTTATTTTTATCAATGACGTAATTTGCAAAAGTACTATTTAGTTGCAAGGATAAGGTTCGGGGAGACTCATCAAGACTTCAGTCTTGTAGATACCATTACCCTATAATACTTGACTACGTTGTAGTTTCCTTACCTTGCATACTATTTAGAAAGTCGCAAATGGTCTAGGGTTTGAATGGTTTTTAACCATTTTTAATCTTTTTCCGTGATAAAATATAAAATCTTTAAATTTTGAAAACACGTTGAATCGTTAATTTTTAAAGGTAACACTATTTATACATTAGATGTATAGAAAATGAGTGATACCATAATAAATAACTTAATTGAGAAAAGTTTTTATTAAAATCTATGATACGAAGATGTATGCATGTTTCTTTGTACATATTTGTCACGACAAATATAATACCCTTTTATTAAATAAGTTATTTCCATCCAATTTATAAGAACACTTGCAGTTATTTTTTTACTATGCGTGAGACGTATGTAGATTGCAATCCCAAGGTGATTGTACACTTTTTCATGAGACGTTAGTGTTACATAATCATAGTTCTTGATTGGACGACTTAATCTGTTTAGTGGTAAGACCTTAAACTCGAGGCATAGATGGGATGAAACATGCTTACTAGTATATTATTGTAATAAAGTAAGTCCCATAAGGTTCTAGGAATTGCACCGGTGGCAATTATTGATCGTCAATTACCTTTTGAATACACCATCACTAGCAGATCAACTTATGTGATGGTGGTATGTCAAGTAGGGTCCTAGCCTTTAGAAAATTAATTGTTTATATGATTAAACATGGGTAGTTAATTTTCTTCAAGGATTATTATCAAAAATACTAAATACATGAACTTTTATGTTTCGTAGATGGCACTACCTGTTCAAAACATAAACCATTCGGCTTTCAGGTCGATGTTTGAAAGAGAAAAACTTTCTGGAAATAATTTCAATGACTGATTTCGTCAACTTAAGTTAGTCTTGAGAGTTGAAAAGAAAATGTATGTCATTGAACAGCCATTACCCGCGGCTTCTGTTGCCAATTCTGAAGCAAATGTGCTGTTAGAATGGAATGCAATTTATGATGCATATAATGAGGTTTCTTGTCTTATACTTGGTAGTATGACTCCTGAGCTTCATAGACAGTTTGAAAACTCCTCACCATATGACATGATAAAAGAGCTTAAAGCTATGTTTGAAAAACAAGCTGGAGTGGAGAGGTTTGACCTAATCTAAACTTTCCATGCTTGCAAACAAGAGTTGCTGCATATGTCATCCAGATGAAAGGATATGTAGATCAGTTGGAACGTTTTGGTTATGTGCTACCACAGGATGTTGTAGTAGGTCTCATCTTAAATGGCCTTACTACAGATTTTTCTGGATTTGTAAGAAATTACAATATGCATAACATGGGGAAGACAGTGGGCGAACTACATGCTATGCTCATTGAGTATGAAAAGGGTTTACCTAAAAAGGCTGAAACACCGCAAGTAATGATGATTAAAGGTTGTAAAATCCAGAAGGCCAATAATAAATCGCTTAAAGCTAAAGGCAAGGGTAAAGCTAATGGCAAGGGAAATGATAAACAAGTTTATATCCCTAAGCCTAAAAACCCTAAACCTTCTGCTAAAGAGCACCCAGCTAAGGATGACGCTTGCCACCACTGCAAGGAGGTGGGTCATTAGAAAAGGAATTGTCCCGTGTATCTTGCTGAGTTGTTGAACAAAAAGAAGCAAGTTGGTTCTTCCAGTTCTTCAAGTATCTTCACAATAGAATTATTTGCTTTCCCTAATAAATCATGGGTGTATGACACTGGTTGTGGTACTAATATTTGTATTACAAAACAGGGGTTTAGAGAAGCAAGGAAGCTAAAACAAGGAGCTCCCTATCTGTACGTGGGCAATGGTGTTCATGCGCAAGTAGAAGCTATTGGAAGTTTTGACTTATTTTTACCTAATGGCCTTGTGATTTGTTTAGACAATTGTCATTATGCACCTTCTATAACTAGAGGTGTTGTTTCAGTTCACCATTTGGTTGAAAATGGATTTGTCCAACGTTTTATGGATTTTGGAATTTCAGTTTCTAAGAATAATGTTTATTATTTTAATGTTATTCCCAGTAATGGTATTTATGAAATTGATATGCATAATCTTGTACAAAATGTTAATTCTATTTATAATATTAGCACTAAAAGAGCCAAACATAATTTGGACTCTACTTATTTATGGCACTGCCGTCTTGCTCATATAAGTAAGAAACGTATTGAAAAGCTACAACAAGAAGGGCTTTTAAAATCAACAGATGATGAGTCATTTGATCAATGCGTATCTTGTTTATCGGGTAAGATGACAAGAAACCTTTTCCACATCGTCCCGAAAGGGCAACTGATCTTCTTGGAATAATACATACTGATGTGTGTGGTCCACTTAGACATGTGTCAAAACAAGGTGCTAGCTACTTCATTACATTCACGGATGATTATAGTCGTTATGGTTATGTTTATCTTCTTAAACATAAACATGAGGTCTTTGAAACGTTCAAGGTGTTTAAGAATGAAGTGGAAAATCAACTCGGGAAGACAATCAAGGCTCTTTGATCAGATCGAGGTGGCGAATACATAAGCCAAGAGTTTAAAGATTATCTTAAAGCTTGTGGAATTGTCCAACAGCTTACTCCTCCATACACACCACAACACAATGGGGTGTCTGAAAGGAGAAATCGTACTTTGTTAGACATGGTTCGATCTATGATGAATCTTACAACTCTGCCGTTATCCTTTTGGGATTATGCTCTAGAGTCTGCAACACGCATTCTCAATATGGTTCCAACCAAGAAGGTTGATAAGACTCCATATGAACTATGGTATGGAAAAGTTCCAAATCTGTCTTACTTAAAGGTCTGGGGATGTGAGGCGCTTGTGAAGCGGGATACGCCTGACAAACTCCAACAAAGATCTGTTAAGTGTATCTTTATAGGATACCCAAAGGAAACAATGGGTTACTATTTTTTACTTCCCACCTGAAAACAAAATAGTTGTTGCGAGGTATGCTGAGTTCTTTGAGAAAAATCTCATAACTCAAGAAGTCAGTGGGAGGGCCATAGATCTTGAAGAAATTCAAGATGAAGATACATCACCTTCTGAAATCACTAGCGAAATTCCTATGGAGGTTGAAGGTTTTGAACCACCTCAAGAGGAAGATATTCTGATTCGTAGGTCTGAAAGGACACGTCGAGCTCCAAATCGTTTAAGTCTAAATGTAGAAGCGGAGGAGCATAGTTAGTCTGGGGGATCTTAATTGAACACCAACTAGCCTATAAATCCGCGATGTTAGATTTCTGAATCTAATCAAGTGGATGATTGCTATGAATGCGGAACAATACAATCCATGATGAACAATTATGGTATGGGTTGCGTGATCTTCCTTCCTGGCTGTTGTTAAGACTGTTCAGCGAGTATGTGGATTTTAAGAAAAAAGACTGACATCGGATGGTATTTGTTAATACTCTAATAAAGGCTCCCTCTTGTAGCCCAAAGGTTATTCTACAACTCTATGGGGTTGATTATAAAAGTAAACGTTCTGCACCCGTGCTGACATGAGAGCTATTTGGATTGCTCATATCCCTATAGCGGCGTTACTTTGATTTGAGATATGGCATATGGATTGTCAAATCTGCCTTCATTAAAAGGTTATCTTGATTGAAGGACATTATAGATACAACCTGAAGGTGTTTATTGATCTCTACTTAATCATCCCATAAAAGTATGGCATGCTTCAAAGAATCCATTTATGTCTTTAGAAGCAAGCATCCAAGAAGCTGGAATAAACCAGCATTTGATGAAGAGATCAAAAGGTTTTGGTTTTGAATCAAAATCGTCGTTGAAGCCATGTGATATCAAAAGGCTAGTGGGAGTATAGTAATGTTACATTCCTTCATCCTGTATGTTGATGACATAATCATCATGGGAAATCACATTTAAAGTTTTACAAAGTGTACAGGATTTATCTTTGGAACGTGTTTTGCTATGAAAGATTTGGTGAGGGGGAAGCAGCCATTTATTTTAAATCAAAGCGATTGATCTGGACTTGGTCAAAATGCTTCTTGGATAAGATTTGTAAAGAGAGAGATATAATTGGTTAATTCCAAACGTGGTCTTATCCCATGCCAAGAAAGTCTTGACTTGAAAAAACACAGGTGGCCTTCCAAGCACTAAAAGGTGAAGGCGTTGCATAATGTTTATACTTTGTGTCACACCCGAAAGGCGGAAAAACACGAGTGCCGTTAACATCATGGATATCATCAAACAACAATTCTGGTGTCAACGAGAATAGCGAATCACTACATGCCCAATAGAAATAAAAGACACGATGTGTCATGACAATAGCGAAAACAAAGGAACGGCATCTTGTATTAATGAAAAAAGGGTCTCATCAATACAAGGGCAATGTATCACAAACCTATTAAAAACATTCAAGAATTCATGCAAACAAAATACGAAACAAAATCAAATGAGAACTTCCAATGCAGCTAATGGTCTCTTTAGCCACTTTATCTTTTATTAACTTTCAGAATCTTCATAACGCTCACCTAAAAATGATGCTTAAAACCTCAACATAATGGTTGGTGAGAGTCATAGGTTTTACGACACCAATACAAAAGATTTAAATCAATTACTGTGATTATAAAAAAAACAAAACATGGCAGGACAATTAAGCTGGCTATTATACATGCTAGCATTCATGCAACCAACAATCACCATTGGGACGGAACGTGTCCCCCGATCCAAACCACAAAATATAGTCATGGAGAGGAATGCTATCCCCAATCCCAGACTCTTGGTACTATATCCGCACAGGTTCATACCCACACAAAGTAGACGAAACCTCTTACCCACAAAGTAGGCGAAGACCAATGCACATCATACAACATGCAGCACATAACATATAATAGCTACTTAAATATCCATGAGTAACTTAAACTACATAATCACAGCAATCAAAATATTTCAAAACATATTTTTTATCATTTCCATCCCAAAAAAACATAATAAAATAGGACTATGAAAATCACCTGATGCTCGGCCTTCTTGATAAGATCTTGCACACAATCTAAACAGAACAAACATAATTTACACTCGGTTAGGTTAAATGTCTAAGTCAATTTGATAACCAATCACAGGATGGACTTCATAAAACTTGTACACTAAGTTTATTTATTCCTTTACATACATCTCCCAAATTCTATTTTCACATCCTATTATGGACCTTAATCATTTAACTTCCACTTTTGCCAGTTTCTGGTCTGAATTGTGTTGTCACTTTATGACCACAAATAAATTATCGAAACACTCTAAGTGATGTTCTCCTTACATTTCCCTAGCTCCCCATATGAGTTTTGAGCCTACTATAATTTTTTAGCAAAAAATAATACTAAGTGAAACTATTTTATAAAATTTCATCTTTACATAATTACTCAGATTCGGATCTGAACGCACACCAAAAAGTTTGACGTCCTTAAAAATATTTTAGGAAAATGTTTTTCGTTTAGCCCTACGAACTGGAGTTAATAGCCACCTATAAATATGACTCGAGATTTTTTTTTCTAACCCAAATTTGAATTTAAATGTGGGGGTTTTATCCCGAAATCAGACCAAATTGTACCGAATTTTACTATTTTGACAATTTTTCTTGCGAAAATTATTTCGGTCTAACTTTCCAACCTCAAAACATTTGGGGCGGAATTTTTTAGAAACTAGAACTTCTGGAACTTATCATAGACATAAGATCATCTATAAATCTCGTTACCAATCAGAGGATAACATTCGAACAAAGATGACTCATAAATCCTGCCTCAAACCTAAATTCAATTCTATCAAGTTCTAATCTAACTGAATACATCAATATGGATCATAATTAAACACCTTTAAAAAATTCTTTATTAGTTTAACATCTATTTTATTTACAGATTTTATGAAACCCTAATTTTTATCATCACTTTATTGTTAAATGAATTAAAAAGAAAATTTTAAAACAATTTAATGTTTAGTGACACATACCTAAAAACCTTCTGATTAATTAAACACGCAACCAACACTTGAATCTTGAATACGAAAAAATTCTTTTTTTTTCTCTGCTCTTGCAGTTCTTGACCGCGTATTAAAATGAATAGGGGGAGAGTTTTCGTATCTTATAGGCTCACCAATATTCCTTAATCCATATACTAACACTAATTGTGTATTCCTTAATAAAACTCTTTTTTTACTTTTTTCCCATCCGATCCGGTCAAACACCCCTAATTATATATATATTATATCATCTTTATTAATTATAGTATATATTATATATATATATATATATATATATATATATATATATTATTTATTATTATTTACACAAAAAACCTTTTAATTTTTTTATTTTTATAAAAATCTTTATTTATTTAGACACCCTTCTAAATAAAACTAGTTTTAAATATCTAAAAAATAAATTTCATTTCATTAATTTTTTTTTCTCTTAACTTAATAATATAAATTTGCCCTAATAAATTTTAATACTAAATTTTCTATTCTCTCGAATTCACTATTATCTAAAATACGTATACATATACATATAAATACGTACACACATTAAATTTACCATCATTTTCATTTGTCAACAAATGTGAACAAATTGAAATACTCCACATTATACCATTAATTCAATCAAGATGAGCGATCTACGCTTACAGATTGATAACAACTCACATTAGAATCACATAACCACATAATTACTATAACACATAATGAAACTCAAATCAATAACAACACGATTGACTAACCTGCTCAAAGCACAGTTGTCATAGTATTCCCCCTTAGGGAAATCTCGTCTTGAGATTTAACTACTAGATTCAACACGCCATAATACAACAACCAATGGGCGATTACTTAGCCTTTCATATGGTCCTCAATGTCCCACGTGAAATTACGGACCCACGTTTGAATCTCATCTAACTATTCACGATCTAGAAACCCACTGCTTACAAACTCGGGCTTGCCATAATGGTACACATAGCATAGCATAACATCTCTAGCAAAAATAAACATCCAACTACATGAACATCGCCCCGTCTTCAAGGAAACTCATTCAAAAACTTTAAGTTGTGTAACAACATCTATTCATAACCTAACCCTCGCAACTAATCCAACAAGAATGTCTTGGAACTAAGTTTGAGTTGTTACAAAGCTCAACGTTTTTGAAGAACCGACTCGTCTTTGAGTTTATTCAAAATATAACATTAACCAAACCACATAAGAACATTTAAGGGTGCACTAAGGTCTACCCGTAAAGTATGTGTCCCCAAAACTTACTTGTAATTCCACATGATAGTTGTCAACGAGCAATTATGGATACATTAGTTTTTATGAATCCTCATGACCGCGTTCCAGTTCCAATGGACTAACTATTGGAATCCTACTACGGTTTGACTTTTAACCTCTACGGTAGATTAATCTCAATAGGGTCCTCAACAAAACGTAAAGAGTTATTGTATCCTTCATTTCTTCAAAATTGCACATGCAGATTTTGTCATCCGCTACATTACTTCTTTAAATTTGAAAACCACATAATTACGCTGCTAAAATTATTAGAGACATCTTAATCAATAGGTATAGACAATGCTCCTTTAATGATCTTCACTTGGTCCCACATAGCTTGGTGCTACATTTTTTTTCTTTCAAAAGACACTACTTTTATTCCAAGACGACGCTTCAAAATCACTTTACACCACTTCAACTTAATTATTTACGATTATTGCCAACATAGCTCTTTTGGCAATCTCTCGTGCTTTGAGTTTTTTCATTAAATCAATATACCTTATGTGTTATCTCTTGTTACCAATTCTGGTTCCAATCGACCGAATTTCTCCGATTTTAGCCCAAAGAAACAAGTGAACGTACACTTCCTTCCTTACAACGCCTTTAAATAGAGCACATCAATGTCTGATTGGGTACAACTCACTTTGTCCGTCCATTTGAGGTGATAAGTCATACGCTGTTTAAGGCTGCTCCCAATGCTTCTGATATGTTAACAAAGCCGCGAAAAGTAAATCTTCCACACGATCTGAGCATGTTCGACACATGCACTCCATGCCATTGGTACATCTCATTAAGTGTAAGTATCGCCGACTTCTCCATTTTAATCTTTCATGTTACTACAATGTAAGGGGCATGATGTGTTTCAAAGATTAAATTTATAAAGACTGAAAATACCAGACAATTTGTATGGAAACACTTTCGGGGTAAAGCATACCACACGTATGCAGTATAATCTTTTTAGGTAAGACCACGTCGTCCACAGGGATTAGAGTAGTGTTCGAATAATCAGAAAGAAAATAGACTTTAACAATTTTAAAATTAACTTTAGTTTTGTCAATGATAATAAAGATGACTACTCGGGATAGTTGGACAATAATTTTAAGTGTTAGAAATGATTTGACCTCGAAGATGGGACTTTAATTTATAAAAATGATTTCTCGTCAGAAAATGTTTTTACAATATTTGATTAATTTAAGAACTTATATTTAGTGAACAGACCAATGTGTCACTCAAATAATCCTAGTTATTATTCTATCAATGCTTATTTTGTTTATCAATTTCTACGGGAAAGTGGATTTCTCAGCACAGACGTTAAAGACCATAGACAAATCTTTAAAACCACATAGATCATAACGGATCTTTCGAGCAATACCGATATGATTATATAATCTAAGTTGATAAGCAAAAATAGATAAGATAAGATATAACAGGTTGCAACATAATCTTAATAAAGCGATTCAAGATCATACAAAACAAATTATCCATTATCGTAACTTCGTCGAGTAGTCATGAGAGATTTTGTTCTTGATCATTTGATCTTGAATCTTCAAAAGGGTGTGGTGTTTATGGTGTTTTGGTGGATGATTTGGAAGGAATGGATGAAGAATTTTTGATGAGATGATTGAGGAATGAAGAGAGAAATGATTTTTAAGATGCTTTGAGAGTGAAAATTCGTCCTCTATTTATAGGCTGAAATAAGAGAAAAGTGCGGCGCACACAGATATTTGTGCGGCGCACTTGGTGATTAAATGCGAGGATAATAAATGTTTAGTGGAAAAGTGCGGCGCACAAGATAATTTGTGCGGCGTACTTAGGGTGTTAATGCAGTGGCATTAAATTCTTCATTTAATTCTTCGTAGTTGGATAGGAAGTGCGGCGCACACGTTATTTTGTGCGGCGTACTTGGGGTATTAATGCACTTGTTTGACTGAGCTTTAATTACTTCTGACTTTGGGGAGAAGTGTGGCGCACAACTGATGAGTGCGACACACTTGCAGACTTTTCAGCTTGAGGTTTTATCCTTTTCTTGTATCTTGATTTCCAATATGTGTAAATACTTGAGCTTTGTTCCTTTTTATCTTGAGATGTCTTCTAGTGAACCTGCAAGCAATTCATGCTATTAAGTATCGAAAGTTCACAAGAAATGATTAATTATATGCAAATAACGCCACCTAAAATATGTATAATTTGGGCGTTATCAAATCCCTCCACACTTAGCTGTTGCTTGCCCTCAAGCAATCAAAGCGAGAAAATAAAATCATTTATCATGACGTGGAGAAAATTTGGATTTTACAAGTGTTTACAGGTTTAGATAACTTTTCAGGCATTGACATATAACTATGCACCTCACATTGGGAATGTGTTTGATTTAGAATTCACTCATATAGAGTTTTATATATTTTTGTGGAGACACTCAATTTGCACAAACATAATCTAAACAACTATCATAGGCTTGTACTTGACACATAAACCTAACCGAAGGGTGGAACTTAATATTGAAGCGGGAGCATATACTAATCTTCATGTGCCAGAACTTAAGCCTTTATTTCTTTTGAACTTCTATATATATTACACACACATATTTTTTTGAGATCATATATAATAATAACTAAGGCTTGGCACAAAACCTCATCTTTTAACTTTAACTTCTTTACTTAGATATTTCAGCAACTTAGCACTAAAGGGAGTGCAACAGGAACTTACAGGATTCATAACATATGATTAATCAGGCGTCGGTCTAGGAAATGATGATCAAGCACAAGTTCTAGAGCTTCTAAATGACCGGCTCACTCATAATAATTATCAACCAATACCATTGTTCCAGAAAAGGCGACAAAACCACATATACACATCCATAACTATGGAATAGATACATATGATTGCTCACTCCTTAACTCGAACAAGCTAAAGGCATCAATTATCTTGGGTACCAAAAGTGGGCACCCGAATATTCTAAAGGCTTATAATTCTCACAATTTTTGGTGGGTTGATTTTTGTGCTAGTTATAATGTTAATCCGGTTGGATTTGCCTTACTAAGAACATTTTTTAGTTTTTAAAAGCATATATATTATAAGAATTTTGATTTCGAAAACATTGGTTTGGTAAATTTTTTGGCAGGGCAAACATGGAGGGATATGATTAATTTTTCCTATTTGGCTCCCCTCCACACTTAAGTTGAACATTGCCCTCAATGTGATAACTGATAATAGAGATAAAATAGGGAAAATTAAGGGAAAACGGTACTTCCCGGGGCATAGAGAAGTATAGCTGCGAGAGAGCTATCCTTGAGCAGACTTCATAATTTTCCAAATCTTTAAGCTATATAACCTGCATAAAAGTAAATACAAAAGCACACAAAAAGAAAATATTTTTGTTATTTTTTTTAGAAAATAAATAAAGGATATGAACAAAAGAAT
>BQNB010141172.1:0-13555 GCA_026074375.1 Tanacetum coccineum
TTTCAAGGTTATTAGTCGAGGGGGATTGAGATTCTTAGTTTTCGTAAATGTTTACTTCATAACATTGCGTGAGGACACGGCAATACCTTAGTATGGGGGATTTTGGTATGTGCTTAATTACACATACCATTCTCCTTTAATAACGAACTTAAAGTGGAAAAGACCAAGTCAAGTCAAAGTCAAAAGTCATCCACATGAAGAAAATACAACTTGAGGGACTAAAACTGCCAAACCTCAAGTTGTATTGCAAAAGAAAAAGACAAGGGTCAAAATTGCAAAGAAGGCAAAGATTGCATTCAAGTTATACAACTTGAGGGGACCAAAGCTGCCTACTTCCCTAAAAGCCCTCTTTCCCGCCCAACAAAAACCCAGGACAACTTGGATGTCGGCCCATACCTTCTTCCCTGCAAAACCACTCAACACCCTAGCCAAAATCATTTTATCCACCCTACTACCAACCCCCCCCCCCCCCCAGTTGTATAAATGCCATGTTGGCAATCCCTCACCCTTTCTAAGCATTTCGATGGCTGTGATTGCCTCCAAAGAAGCACAAAAGAAATCAAAGGCTGGGATTTGCTTTAAGACTTACCTCACACAACAAGCACACTTTGTTTTTATCTCTACAAAGAAACACAAGCTGCAAGTCCAAGACTTAGGCTATAAATAGAGCCTTTTGTAAGCCTTTGAGGCATGTTAGTTTATGTTAATTTTTAGTTTTTAATCCTAGCTTAATTTTTAAGTCATTTACAGCTTTTACTTTCAGCTTTGTAACACTTTCAAGTTTTTAATGCAATTTGAGTTTTAAGTCAATTTACAAGTCCAAGTGCTAAGTTTCTGAACTGTGTTGTTTTGTGTTCAAAAAGTCATCAGTACAGCTTACTTATAAGCTGTTTTCATTAAGTCAAGATAAAAAGTTAAATAGTTAAGAGTAAAATTACAAAAATCACTCTCAAATATACCTCAGCTTACTTTATGGATGATAAGCCAGTTCTGGATGGGCTTATGGACTCTCACTAGCTTGTTTTATACAAGCTAGAGCTTGTAGATTCTTGATTTAGCCCTGTTTTGAGCAAGGGTGTTGTAAGTCTCTCTTTTTCTTACTTTACTTATTTACTGCAGAAGTGCTTATTGTGCTTATTTATTACTTATGTTTACTTATTTATGCTTTATCAGTATGTTTAGTGCTTATCTTGCTTAGTTTATACTGCTAGTACTGTTAGCTTATTTATTAAAACTGTTAGTTTTGAGTTAACACTGCTAGGCCATTTCAGCTTATTTAAGTGCTTATTCTTGATTGAAATTTGCTTAAAAGTGTTTTAATATGTTATTTGATAATTTGTTTTTAACCAGGATTTAAAAAAATGATTTTTGAAAGTTTTCAGGGGTATTTTCAACTTGCAGTACTAACTTAGAGTTAATACTGCTAGTTCACTTTTGGAACAGTACTAACTTAAAGCTAGCAGTACTAACTCCAAGTTAGTACTGTTAGTTAGTACTGTTAGTACTGGTAGTTCAATTTAGCTCATCAGCTTATTATTTCAGCTTGTTTAAGATTTCTTTAGCTTTTTAGAGTAGATTAAGCCTATTTTAGTTTACTGTTTTCAGTAGAACTTATTTGCCTTTTCAAAATAATTTTAAGAGTTTATCAGTTTTAGTTTTCTAGCTTATTTATCATTTTAGTTTATTCTAGTTGCTTATTCCTTTTACTAAGTGCTTATTAGGGGTAGTTAATTATCTGTTTTAGCTTATTTGCTTATTTCTTGCTTCTTTGTGTTTTATAAGCCTAGCAGTACTAACTTAAGCCTAGCAGTACTAACTCTAAGTTAGTACTGGTAGTTAATACTGTTAGTACTGTTGTTAGTACTGTTGTGTTTATCTTGTTTAATTTAGCTTAATTGCTTTTTGTATTTGCTTATTTAGAGTTAGTTTAGCTTATTTGATTTGTCTTAAGCTTATTTGAGCTTATTTGTGTCTTAGTGTAAAAGTTTTAAGTGTTTTTGCTATTGGGATAGGTTTTTGTCATTTCCTGTGTTTATTCTCAGTTCCAGCTTATTCTCTTTGCTATTTTTATGTGCTTTGGCTTTTTTTTATCAATTTTAGTGCCCAATCATTCCCTGTGACATTCAAACACAAATCTTCAATAGTCCTCCGATTTTCCATTCCAGCCTCGTTGGGACATAACGACCCGGGGACACTCTATACTGCTTCCGGTTTTCTTGATCTCGCGGATTCTGATCCTTGTTGTGTATTTATATTTATATTTACTTATTGATACATAAAAAGAGGTGTGAGTTTGCGCGAGTCAATTATTCATTTAATTTGGTGTTTGGATAGAGGCAAACAAATATGATGATTCTCATTTTTATAAGAATCTGAGTACTGTGTTGATGATTTCATGTATGTTGGTCCTCATCACTTTGACACAGATGGGAAGGGTTATGAAAATCATAATGATTTGAGAAATGTAGGGCTTTAACCATATGTTGTTTGTCAGTTGCTGTAGATTGAAGCACCAAAAATTCAAAACGTGTTGACCCTGTCTCGGTAGCAATTGAAATTAGGAAATTTTACAGACCCGAGAACCTGTCTTCACTATACTTTTCAAGTTAATATGGTTACTAGAGAATCTCCCTTTACTTCTCATGTGTTGCCAAACTTTAGCTGAGTACTGACATTCAAAGAAAAGATGATTATGATCATCAGGGCAAATCTTGCATAAGGGGCATTTCAAATCTAAACTTGAATTCCACTTTAGCATCTTAACTTGAGTTAAAAGTTTCTCTTGGATTGCAAGCTATAGAATACAGGCTTGTTTGGGATTACACTGAGAGAACCATATCACATATCTCCACTCAACTAATGATCATTTATCTCTAAGACACCTCTAAGTTGCACTCACAGAATACTTCACTTGTTTACTTTCTTCAATCCAAACAACGGAATCTTTATTCATGCTAAAATCAGGAACAGTTACTTGATTAAGAATTAGGTATAATTCCAGCCAATCCATAGGCCAGTCCCAAACACTATTTTTAACCAAATTAGTAACTGAATCACTATCTTTCATTCTTGCTGCATTTCTAGCACATTTAGGAATAATATTGTTCAAAGGACCAACATTACTCCAGTTATCATACCACATAGAGACACCTTTACCATTACCAATTCTGTATTTCACAAATGGTTTGATTTTATTTGTAATTTCCAGCATAAACTTCCACCCCCAACTATCATTATGACAGCTCTTAATTTCCCATATGCTCTTGCCTTTTAATTGTATAACATTCACCCATTTGACCCATAAGGATTCCTTATCTTCTAAAATTTTCCATAATTGGGTGATATAAGAAAATCACTTAAAAAAAAAGCACGCGGTATATATAAGAAAATCATATTGAGGACATAAAAGTAATTTCAACGTTTAATTTATGTGGAAGAATTAGTTTGCTCCCTGTAATTATCACCTTCCCAAATTATACGGAGTATCAAACACGAACCTAAAGAATTTATGTTGTATTTGTATATAAAGTTAGAAAGTTATTTTTTCAAGTCAAGCAAATAGATATAAGAAACAGATATTTTGTAAACAACTTGAGGTTATAATTAATCATTGTGTTCAACTCGGTTTGTAATAATCTTTTTTTCCAAAATAATAAACATTTCATAGGTGGTCCAAGTGATGGATGAATATATGGTGCAATCACAATTCACAAAGTCTGTATTAATAATTAGTGGTGTTGTTTTAGTCCGTAAGAGTCTCCTAGTCCAAATTTTGTTGGAGAGTTAGTCGAAGTTTCATTTTGTCACTCTTAAAACCTTTAAGAACTGAATTTTGTTTATTTGCAAGTCTTTGCTTATACCATTTCTTAATTCAGGCAAATACTCCTTGTATATCATTCATTTACATTATTACCACCAATTATAAGTCTTTCTGAAATAATCATATACCTGTTGTACACCATCTCTTTAATTTATCACAGATCACCATTTGCTGTCCTAGAAAGATTAAAACTATGGATCCCGACTTGATGAATCAACCTGCGTATAACTCGATGTACTACATTAATATTTCTAGGAAAGTATTTTCTTGTAGCAACCTATCCTCCGAAGATCAACTTTTCCTAGACAGATTATTAGGGAACTCAAAACGGGAAACTGAATACAGCAAATGTTGGAAAATGATAGTTGGTTTCGCTAATAAGATTAAGAAGATACGTGAGCCTATTGGGGAACACACGTTAATACACGAAGAGTATGGTTACGATCACGATTTATATTTAAAATAGGAAATTAATTAATTACTGTTAATTAAATTATCTAAACATTCTAAATAAATAATGGAAGGACTAAACTGACAAAACTCGAACCTTGTGGGAATCTCCCTTGTTTGGACCGCCAAAACCCATGAAAGGACTAGAGGGATGTTAATTCGATTGCAGGAGGGATAAAAAAGAACGGTGAAAAAGATTTGTTTAAATTATAGGGAATTAACTAAATCTTGTCCTACAAGAATTAGAGTATTCGGGTGCCTATATAAACACACATCTTATCCCTCATTCTTCGATTGATTCATTCCCTAATCACCTAAGATTTTTTGGTGCTTTCTCCCCTCAAACAAAAAACCCCTAACCGCATTAAAAATCCCAAGGATTTTCGTTTTCCCCTCCCTTAAAACCGAAAGCGACCAAACACCCTTTAGGTTTTTGGTTTCACTTTTTCTCCAAGCTTGACGTTATACAAGTTTCATACCATGGTGTTTTTTGCTTCTCTGCTTGCTCGATCGAATGTAAACAATATAGTTAAGGGTTTAACGATTTTGATTTATAAACCCTAAACCGATTTTATGGTTGTTTGTTTGGATCAAATTCAAAAAGGAAGTGCAAGGCTGCGTTTGTTTTTGGTATTCACCCTTGGTGCATGTTCGTCGAAGATAAGAAACCTAACAATTCTTACATAATTTGATTGGACGTGTTTGTGTGAGCAACCGTATAGGCGTTTGTTTTAGACGCTTATTGTATTCAAGAATAATCGCAAAAAGGTATACTTCCTGATTTAATATGTTTAACCTACTTTGCCATAACTAGACCATCCGCTACGCACTCGTAGGGAGCAAAATTGGTTAGCTAGATTTAATAAATACACAACAGCGATAACCCTATGCCCATGGATTGTATGTATCTTGGCCGTATCAATCTTTGTTTGCATCATTAGACAATGTACTGAATTTAATACATGGTTTAAAAAACAAAAAACTATGGTTCCCTTATAAATACTTCACTTTAAATGCTGTTTCTCTCAATGTGATAGTTGTTGCTATGAAGCTACCTATGGATTTAAATAATCCAATGCGAGGTGCTGCAGACTAGATGACAAAGCTCGGAGGCATGGCATTTTTTGCACCATGATGGCTAATCTTTTGCCTTCTTTAGCAACCATGACTAGTGAGGAACTTCTCACGAACATCATAGCTTTGGATATTTTGATAATTACCTTGATTGTGAATGTTTAAATTCAAGTAGATACGGGTATCATTTGCTTTATTTTTTACGATTGTGAAGGGACGACGCTTGATCGTCGTAAGGGACTAGCACTCATTTATGTGGTTATGCTACTTATCTTGCTGATAATACAGATATGTTTAGGTTTAACGATTCCAAAGTCCAAAGAGATGCTAGAATTAAAATACTAAGCAAGTCATGAGACCGCTTTGAGGGACATAGAACTGCAACAATCAAGAAGACTAACTGCTGAGAAGCTAAAGAAGTATGTGAACAACCAATGAATCATGGCAGATACCGGTAGCCCCTAATTCATCACAGCTTGTTTTGCTACAACCTCTGCTTCTGGGGTAATATGTGTTGCTAGTACAACCATACATTTAACTTTTATGATTTTAATTATTGCAAATGGGACTATAGATGAAAAACAATCCAATTATAAGTGGTCAATTCCTGTCATTCTCATAATACAATTTATTGGAAGTTTAGAAGGAACAATTGCACCACTGTGTAGATGTTATGCAGCCATGACCTTTAAGTTATTGATAAAATGGATTTGGAACCATATTAAGGTATTACAAAGTAGAGAGCTACTAGACATCAGACTGTATTATTGAAACAGAGTAAGCATACCTTCTCAGTAATTGATCGTGAAACCAAGATTTTCATCCACAATATCAAAGTCATATTTCTTATCATTTGTATCAGACTTCAGAAGACAGTTGTGGTAGCATGTAAAATGATAGCATTGATCCTAATTTTCTTTGTGATGTGCGTTTGGTTATGTATTCGGTGTTGGAAGTGGTTTAAAGCCATGTTTAGTGCCTTACGTATTATCATGGGACAAAATCCTTAACAACAAGAGAACTTTAACGATCTTAGGCGGTGTGTGTTGCAACTGCAAGACGATATGGAGCTTTCGGAGAGAACATTAAAAATGTAACACCTCGATATTTGACATATAGCAGCGGAAACTAATTTGGGATATTACTTCATGAATCATAGTCACAATAATAGAAAATCACTCAAAATAGACGTTTTTAAAAGATAAGTTATCATTCATTATTCATTAGAGTTTTTACAAACGAAGGTCCCAAAATACATTTCAAAACATAAGGTTAAATGATAATAGGTTTGGACGTCCTCATGTCCAGTGCCACTTCGTGCCATAAGATGTTCAGTTACCTGAGATAAACATGCTTAAAAGTCAACACAAAGGTTGAGTGAAATTCACAGGTTTTAAGTTATAATAGTTGAAATAACCAAGTCAATAGTGGGTTTACTTGTTAACACCCATAAGTTTTGTAATAATTGTTAATTGCATATTACAATATCAAAGTAAACAGTATTATTGCATCTTAAGCTCATGACAAACCCACACTGTTAAAAATAAATCACCTGCAGTGACATTTGGGGGAGGAACCTAAGCCCTCATGAAAGGCTAACTTACCGAAAGGTTACCCATTAAAATCAAATATAGATGCTATGGAACCAAAAGTAATAGTCACAACCAACGGATCCGTCACAAAGCCTGATAGAATCATATCCACAATATTCGCGTTCACAATATACTTCGCAAGTGAGTAATGGGTTCATGATTAAAAATATTGGCAGTGCAGGCAAAACTTAGTGCAATTAATATATCATAGATAGCAAAGCATTAGAAAAACACTTGTATTCATGGTTTATAACATGTATCTCCCTACAGAGTTTATAAAACATGTAAAAGTAGGACTATGAACTCACCTTATCAAGGTAGTTGATTGATGTCAAAAGTGACTCGGATGGTGTTAAACGGCTTTGTCACAAAACCGAAGGTAACATATCAAGTCTTAGATCGATTGTTGATATTACAAACTTTATTTTATAAAGTTTAATGGTTTTTGGTTTGATAACTTATAAAGATATTCCCCCCCCGTTTTATCAACTGATCGGGCTATATAACCAAGTTTCATGTAAGTAAACGTTTAGGAAAAGACACTTTAAATCGTAAATCCAGCAACTCGTCAAAACGTCTACCCAAATGAAACCCCTCACATGAAACTCCCTAGTAACGTGATATGTTATAGATTAAATGATAAGATTTTTTCATTTTAGGTTTCTTCAAAAGCTAGTGGATGATTATGTTATATTTATAACATAATTGTTTTATAGCGTTTCGATCGATGAATGATAACGACAAATGTGTCAGGTTTTAATAGAATCGAGTCTTATAATATTTAAATATATTTTTATAATTAATATAAAAATATTATATTTTATACCTTTAAGAATATGAAAATGACAATATATTCCCTTGATATATATATATTTACAAAATTAACCCTTTAATTATATTTTTAAAACATTAAACCTTTAACTTTCAAGTATGACAAAACAACCCCTGAAGTTTAACTTTAGGATAATTACATTTTCAGCCCCTTTAGTTATAAGTTTCAAGAATTTACAATATATACCCCTTTGCATGAAACCATTTGCGAATTAAGTCCAAAAACCATAATATTAATATTTTTGATTTAGAAATCAATTTTATAGGTTATAGCTTATTACTATAAGTTAAAATAAGTAACTTTTACAAGCTTATAGCTTATGAAAAGAGCTTGTGAACTAGAAAGATCAAAACGGGTTTGTTTGGTTTAGGAAATCCAAAACGCATGGGTTTGTGGTTCAAGGCTTGAACAAAGGACTTACACATGATCTAATAAAGCTAATGAAAGATCTAAAATGAAGCAAGAGCTTATAGAACAAGTGGAATGACTTACAACTTGAAAACGCGTCAAAATTAGGGTTTTGGGTTCGTACGCCTAAGAAACAATTTTCAAAGCTTCTCCTTCTTGATTCTTGGCTTCTAAGGGCTTGGTATCTTCTTATACTTCTGCTAGGGCTTGGCTTGGACTTGTTTAGATCATGACTTGAGGTAATATGAAGCTTTGATGGTGATTTGAATATGTATGTATGTATGTATGTATGTATGTATGTATGTATGTATGTATGTATGTATGTATGTATGTATGTATGCGTGTATATATAGTGTATAAAACACTTAGGGACCAAGTTAAGAGAAGTAAGGACCAAGTAAACATGGTGTGGTGATCAAGGAATGTGGATTAGGGAACAAGCAAAGCTAGGAACTAGTATAGCAAGGTGTATGGAGGTGGTGTTGGTTCAAAAATCAAAGGAGGTGACAAGGAGAAGTTTTCTTGGTGCACAAGGGTGGTGATGGAGGTGGTAGGGTCTAGGTTGATGACAAGGTGCTGAAGGTAGTGGTGAGGTCATGGTGCTTGAGGTGCTTGAGGTGCTAGCTTGCTTAGAATTAGGTTTAGAAGTAGTTTAGGGGTGGCGAGTTCATGGTTGTTTTTGGACAGCCACATGCGTTCCCAAGTAAAATGTTTGCAATTTTACAAACTGTAATTCCCGATTAAGCTCATACTATGAGTCAAAGGTAGATAGTTTTTAGTTCCCTACAACTTTTAGTTTTACATATTTAGGGGTCACTATACAAAAATTTAGAGATAACAGCCATTTACTATAGGTGTGCATAATCTGCTCACTTTTGCCATTTCGGCTATAACTAATTCATCCGACATCGAATCGGGTTGAGTCAACCAGAAAAATGATCACAAGACATAAGGCTACAACCTAGTATTTTTACTTAATACCTAAAGCCTATTTATTATTCCTAGATCCTATGTTTTATCAACGGATCAGATTTCTAAAAACTATGAAATAGTTTAAGGGTGTAACGGGTTTGCTAGGGTTTTCGAGTTTAGAATTAGGGTTCAGGTTTTAGGGTTAGTGTAGGAGCTGAGATTAGAGACGGAAAAATGTTTAAATAATATGTAGTGAGTGCTTGTAATTAATGCTAAAGAGGTGGTACAAAATCCTTAAGATTTTGGAGGGAAATGAGCTAGTTTAAATTCTAGGCTTTATTGGCTTGTACATTGAGCTCAAATGAGTTATACTTTGATTTAGGAGGGAAAATGTGATTTAAATATTATGAATTCATCACTTGTACATATGCTTGAAGGCTTGTATTTTATATGTAAACATCACATATAATTAGGGTTTTGATATAAATGTTAACGTTTAATGCTTGTTTTGAAATAACGTTTTGAGAAGTATGTTAAATGGATAACGTATTTCGTAAAAATGATATTAGAACATCGACTTGACATATTAGGACATTTACTTGCTATAAACGTATATATAGTTAGCATTGGTAGGTTGCGTGAGCTCGTTTACTTTGGTTATGCAAGTTACGTTGCATAAAGAGTGTAATAAAGCAAAAATATTCCCGTGAAAATGGTTGTACTTAATTTAATAAGTAGATATTACATTGATAAAAATTGCATCTAATTTAATAGATGGATAATTAGATTGATGAAAATTTAGGGTTGGTTAAGTCTCCCAACCTTAAAAGAAAATACTACTCCGAGAATTTATTTGGATGTTGGAGTGATGTTTGAAAAACAATGTGGATACTGGCACGAAGTTTGATCTTTTGCGTTCCAACAAATTCAGGTCCTCTTTTTAGAGTTCCATCTTACTATGACTAAGCGGATGCTACAATTGTTCAGTTGTTTGACTTCTAGATCCATGATTTCTACTGATCTTTCTACAAAGTTGTAGTCTTATCATCAAGCTGAAGTTCATTCAATGAAACTGGAAAGTATTGATGAAGCTTTAGTTCTTGTATGCCACTATACGGGCAATCCTTTCAAGGATTTTGAAATGGTCAATGTACCAGGGTTAAGCTTTCCCTCATCTTTCCAAAATGAATGACACCATTGTCGAGGTGATACTTCAACAAACACGATCTCCAACTTGAAAATCTAAAGCTTCCGTCTTATATTGGCAATAACTTCCCTCTGCCGGTCTCTTGCAGATTGCAAGCGTTGTCAGATTTGAACTAATTTTCTCAGTGTTTTTCATGGATTATTCTGGTCCTAAGGTTGAAACACATCTCCAACTTCGGCCCAGCAGACATGTGATCTGCATTTTCGAAACCATAAAGTCCCTGAAAGGTGCTGCCTTAAGACTCGTATGGTAACTGTAATTGTATGAAAATTTCTACCATGGTTAAGTGTCTTTCCCATCCTTTTCAAAATTCTATAACACGGCACGAAGCATTATCTTCGAGGGTTTGGAAAAATAAGGGTTCTTTAACTTTGTCCATCGGTTTCGAGGGATGATATACGTACTGCATGTCTAAATATTTGAGTGCCCAAAGCACTTGTAATGAATTGCTAGAATCTGGATGTGAAATGACTGACACAGATCCGTGAATGATAAATAATTGTACGCCCATGACGAGAGCTAATTCTTTGATGTACAACCTTGTAAGATACTATCCCTGTTTCTTGGGAGTAGGGATAAAATGTGCGGATTTATGGAAAGCGATCGACAATGACCCAGATTATGTCATGTCCGTTGGAGGTTTTGGGTAGTTTTGTACAAATCATCGTTATTCTCTCCCCACTAGAAAGTTCCACATAGGAAACTCCGGTTATACCATTCAGCCGATGGAATCTGGCATTGCAACTTTAACTCAGGCATGTCAACATTTGCCCACATATTCAGCGAATGATTGCCTCAAGTTAGCCACCAATAGAGTTTCTTTAGATCCTGATAAATTTGTCAGAACCTGGGTGAATGGAATACTTTGATTTATGGATTCATGCATGATCAAGTCCCTCAGATTACCAAAGAGTGGTAACCAACTTCAATTTTTTGATTACATCGAAGGTTCTATCAGGACGTACTTCCAATGCTTTGTCTATCCTCGTTAAGGTTCTCAGCTTGATGTTCTCCTCTTTGAGGCTTCAGTTTGTCTTTACGAGGATTATGAATGGTAAATTTTAGGTTAATGGTCATAACAAATTTGCTCTAACTCCGAGTGGTTTGAATCGTTCCTATCCGACTTAAGGCAATCTGCAATAACATTTGCCTTTCCAGGGTGATAACGAATCTCACAATCGTAATCTGCAAGCAATTCTAGCCAACAACGTTGTCTCATGTTCAATTCTTTTTTATTAAGAATATGTTGAAGACTTTTGTGATCGGTGAAAACCGTACACTTTGTACCATAGAGATAGTATCTCCAGATTTTAAGAGCGAACACAACAACTCCTAAATCGAGATCATGAGTAGTATAATTTTCTTCATTAGGCTTGAGTTGTCAGGATGCATATGCAATAACCTTCTCTCTTTGCATTAAAACTGCTCCCAGACCTTGATGAGATGCATCACAGTAAACAACAAAATCATCATTTCCTTCTGGTAATACTAAGATTGGAGCTTCACAAAGCTTTTGCTTAGGCAGTTGAAAAATCGACTCTTGGTCCTCGCCCCAGATATACTTCTTGTTTTTCTAGGTTAATTCAGTCAAATACTTTGCAATCTTCGAGAAATCTTTGATAAATCTCCGATAATAGCCGGCAAGTCTTCTGTGGGTGTAGTAGGAGATGCCCAATTCTTAAATGCTTCAATCTTGGCGGGGTCAACATGAAGTCCTTGGCTATCAATTAAGTGTCTAAGAAATTACACGATACTAATCCAGAAATCACACTTGGAGAATTTGGTATATAATTTCTCCTTTTTGAGTAATTCTAGGATTATTCTCAGATGAGTTGCATGCTCTTCTTTGTTACGAGAGTAGATGAGAGTATCATCGATGAACACTATCATAAATTTTTCTAAATATGGTTTACACACACGATTCATGAGATCCATGAATACAGCAGGTGCGTTAGTTAAATCAAATGGCATCACTTGAAATTCATAGTGTTCGTATCTTGTTCTAAAAGCAGTCTTGGGAATATCTTCATCCCTTACTCTTAGTTGATGATAGCCTGATCTTAAGTCAATCTTCGAGTAGACACTAGAACCTTGAAGTTGGTCGAATAAGTCATCGATTCTGGGTAATGGGTAACGATTCTTTACAGTAAGTTTATTCAACTCCCGGTAATCGATACACATTCTGAAAGATCCGTCTTTCTTTTTGACAAATAAGACAGGAGCTCCCCAAGGTGATGTACTTGGTCGGATAAATCCTCAGTCTGCTAATTATTGAAGTTGATTAGATAGTTCGTGCATTTATGAAGGAGCTAATCTGTAAGGTGCACGGGCCACTGGCGCCGCTCTTGGAATTAAGTCGATTTGAAATTCTACTTGACGAACGGGAGGAAGGCCAGGTAGATTTTTAGGAAAAACTTCTGGGAATTCTCTAACTACTGGTATGTCTTTCAGTCGTTTCTCGTCCGACTTCTTCTCCATTACTTGGGCTACAAAAATTTGACATCCCCTGGATATATACCTTTTGGTTTTTATACAGGATATGAGGCTTAGTCAAGTTTTACTTAGATCACCTCAAATGATCAAAGTTTCATCGTCGATAGGAATGTAGATGACTTTCTCGTCACAGAGAATTTTAGCATGATACTTGGATAACCAATCCATACCAATGACGACGTCAAAGCTACCGAGTTTGATTGGCATGAGATCAATTTCGAAAGGTTGGTTTAACAAAGTCAAGGTGCAACCTTGAATAACGGTATTAGTGTCTACTAAGTTTCTGTCAGCCATTTCGATATTGTAAAAGGTATCTATTGTAATGGGTGGAATATTTAGCATAGAGGCAAGAGATATAGATACGAAGCTTTTATCGGCTCCAGAATTAAATAATACTCTAGCTAGATATTGGTTTAGAAGGAACATACCCGTGACTACGTTCGGGTCTTAGTGAGTATTCCTATCCCTTAGCATATAGGCTCTTCCTTGGGCGTTGTTGGTGGTGGTCTTTCGGCACTAATTTGCATAATGCCCTTTCTCTCCACAAGCATGACAAATTATCGATACTGGTTGCTGATTGCTTCCAGTAGCCGGTCCTTTGTTTTTGCAGTTCCTAGTCAGATGACCCACCTTGTTGCAGGTATTACACTTGATAGTGCAAGGTCCTGTGTGATGCAGAGTGCATTTCTTACACAAGGGATGGCTTCCAATATACCCACTGTTTTCAGCTAAAGTGGCAGCATAGGACTTGAAGGTTTCTTGTCTTT